>WBNO01028915.1:0-38439 GCA_013400575.1 Peucedramus taeniatus | reverse complement strand
AATAAAAATAAAAATAAAAATTAAAGTTATAAAATAATAAATTAGAGGAAGTAGGAAAGTGCTTGTAGAAAAACAAGGAAGGAGGCATAGGAGGAGAATGAGTAAACAGAGGTTAGGGTGGTCAGTAAGGATGTCAGAAGCAAACTGGATGCACAGATTAATGGGGCTGGACTAAATGGCATTGACCAATGCCACTACTTTGGGTAAGCTACAGAAGACAGAATTTGACTGTGAGAACCAGTCCAGTCTTCAGAGTGCAGGAGGGGCCTGGCATAAAAATATCAAAGACAGGAGAACCATATGCCACCAAACAGTGGCCAGGCATGGACTACAGGTGTTTATAATGGGACACAATAATCTAGTTTTCCATTAAGTTTCTTAGTATGGAACTGAGATATTCTTTACGTGTTCTCTCTTCACAGATGTGTTTCATGACTTAAATTGACCCAGTCTATTCCAATCATAAATGCTGCCTAAATATACTTCTGTAATTTGAAAAGAATTAGCCACAGTCATTCTGAAAAAAAAAAACAAACCCAAACTTTAGTAATAAACCATATCACTGGATGTAGAAATACCATTTTTTATATTTGTTACCATAACATAACCATAAAAAATAACCATTTGTTATATTATTATTTTATTTCAGCTTGAAGATTAACAGAAGCATAAAATCATTTTTTCTGCCATTCTGTTCAACCTCCTCCCTTCTTTCTCTATTTACAATAAATAGAAATTAGTCTATTTTCATCAATAAGCCCCAGATGTTTCTCACACAACAGTTTTCTGCGACAAACTAAATAAACTACTAGTGTTGTCACTTCTGCCCTCTCTGACTCTACTAACCAAGCGAATACTTAACTGACTGTTCCTGTGGAGCCTTTTTTCTGAGCTTTTTTCTACACAGGATGCAGCAGCAAGAGATAAAGAAATGTCTTATGTTCCTCTTTGCAGAACCTGATGGCTCAGAAGTACACATGAGAGAAATCTTCCATTTTGCAGAGGGTACAAATCTTTTTGACAAGGGTATGCCCGGGTACTCCAGTGATTGATTCATCATCTGTTTCCAGGAACATGCTTTGCTACTCTTCAGTTCACTATCACCCTTTCTGAGTGCAGAAGAACACCTCTCATGCTTGTCAGTAGTTTTTCTTTGATTCCTGGCCTCTAAAGAGCAACAACCTCACCTTCTCAGTGGAAGAAATGAGGGCAGGCTCCTCTATATAACAGCATATGTAAAGGTTTAACTCCAAGAACACCTCACAGCTAAAGAGCAAAAATGAGGATTTTTTGCACACTTCTTGGTACATAATGGTGAAATAAAGCCCATGAAAGCTAACTTGCTGTGAATTGAGTGGGGTTTTAATTGCACTCTACATGCCTACCTTCAGACACATTTTGTCTGTGTAATACTGCCAGTTTTCATGCTTTTACTGCTAACGGGGATTTAAGCAGTGGCCACTGCACCAGCACAGAGTGTTTTCTACTCCCCCAAACCTGGCTAAAAGCAAGCAGCAGTGCTCCCTGTTACTGCTTGAAATGGCTACACCCTGCACACAGGATCATGTCTCTCCCAACGGAAAATGATGAGTGTTCACTGCTGGCTATGTGCTGAGCAGGTAGGTGTTTCACAGCAGAGCAGAGTGAGCTCAAATTTCCCATTGTGAAGCACTAAGGCTTTTATTACAGGCTCACTAGAGCAGATGCTCTGTGGGTTGCACAGCTGTAAAATAGTTCTTGATTAGTGTTACTTCACTGCTAGTAAGTTGTCGGTTTTTTACTACAGCTGGACTTTGGAACAGAGCCAATTTGGTGTTAGTACTTTTTTGTTAGGAAACAAATTTTCTTGCTTCTTTCTCCTTCTATCTGATATCCCTTATCCCAAATTCAATGTCTCCTCATCTTTTTGATGAGCAGCAGGTGATCTGTCTATGGTTATAGCCATAACTCACCAGCAGGGTTTTCAGGGAAAGGGACCATCAAGAACCATGAAGCTTGTCCAGTCATCATATAAATATCTGTATGCTGGTCCAAATTTAAGAGAGCTATTAGTATCCAGCTTCCTATCAGGTTCACATCAACCTTTGCAATGTCTGGAAATCCAGCCTTTGACTTGAGGAGTGAAGCAGTTTAGCCTCTGACTTACAGCTAGAAAATCCTCAGAAGTACCTAGGGCCAGCAACATGGGTTTCCTGGCAGGTTCTTTGTCTGCTATATTTCTATATCCTGTCCCTTTATACAGTGAATGCATAGTTTTGAATAACATGGGTTTAAGACCATTTCAAAGATTTTATTTGCTCTCTAGAGTAGTATCAGGTGTGTATTTCCATTTCCAGGCTCTGTTTAAGTATCTGATCATCACCCATGCACAGATGCCAACAGTTTCTATTTCCTTTTGCAAGATGCTTAAACAAATCAGGTCATTACCAGCCGTCTGTGTTTGCTGCTGAAGCTGCAGTAACACAAATGAACATTACTGGCAAAAAAATCTCCAAGAAAAAGGTTTATCTTTGTCAAGGACTGACACATGTTTCTTAAAATCATACAGGATTCACTTTCAAAGTATTTTGCTGCTGTTACTGAGCAGTATCAGAGTTGCTACTGCACTGACAAAGCTCAGCATTGTGATGGGCTCAGTTTTATGAGGATGCCCACACTGGCATGTGAGAGGAGAGCTAGCCAGAAGACTTTTATTTCCTGAAGCCCGAGGTGCATGCAGAGCCTGAGTGGTGTGCAGAGCTGGGGTCCAGTGTCTTCCTGCCCAGTGCCACACTGCGGGTAGGATGTAGCGCATCAGACACCCAGAAAGATGGGGTGTCGCAAGCAGCAGCCTCAGCACGACTCTGTATTTTAATAAGACACATCCCAGGCAGTATTAAACACTGCAAGGGGATGCCCAGCTAGGAAAAGCCAGTCTGTGGTCCTCGCCACTGAGGTGGAGTTACTGAATCCTGAAGGGTCACTTACCCTGCTTTCTCCACTTTGCCTCTTCATCAGTTTGCTCAACTTCGTCACTCTTCCAGTTATCTTTCCTTCTTGACCTTCAGCAAAGTGTTTGAAGAATAAGGATTATTACAGTGGTTTTACATTAAAAACTTTATTTTACATTGCAAAAATTGTGTGTTTGATATAAGTTTAAATAAAGGGTCTCATTAGATTGTTGAAAAAAAACTGAAAAGCAGTAGCATGATGAAGAGAAAAATAAGGAAAAAGGTGGAGTCAAGAAACAGCTGTGAGGGTGTAAAGAGATCTCTACATGTGGCTGCACAGGTGACACACCCAAACCAAGCCTTGCTTAGCGCAAGCATGCATACACAAACTTCACTGGTTCTGTTTGGCCTACAATAAACTTGAAAACTAATTGATATCTGTACAGAGGAGCTCTGAGCTTATGCAGCCTGCATCAGCTAAGCGTGCTTTCTACAAACCTAACCTGGCTGGTGAGCAATATCCTAGAGCCAGTTTCAGTGGGAGGACACTGGTGTAAGGGCGTGCATGATTCAGGACCCCCCTGCAATGACAAACTGCCATTTTTACACATCGCTGTTTCAACTCTAGTGGGGGAAAGCACCATGGGATGACAGAGATTAGGTTTGAAACTTGAAAAATATTTGTATAAAGTTATGTGTTGTGATGGCCCAGTAGCACATTATACCAGACACAGTGTGTTCTCCCACCTCTGTAACAAGGGGTTTGCTAGTAGTTTTGACCTTCACACCACAAGCTGCTTAATATTTCTAGATGTCTGTGTTTCAAATGTAGCCATATTACTGATGGTGATTTTTGGGGACCATGTGGTATTAATATTAGTTCTGCAGCTAGACTAGATGCAAGGAGCTGTTGAAGCTGCTTAAGATAGTGACAGCTGAGCAAGTAACTCCTACTCTCCTCTTTAGACCAAACAAAAGCTTCAAGCAGTCTTGCAAGTTCTCGAGTTTTAACCGCATATAAAGTGCAGCCCTCAGAAATTATTTCAAAATAGAGGTAAATTTAGGAAATAAATTGGATTTTCTTTTACCATTTTCTGTGTTCATAAAAATAAAATTGCCATAATATGAACAGCAGGGGAAAAATAAGCAGTGAAAGAATATCACCATTAAAGCACTCATCGTGAAGCTGACAAATGTATTTTCATAGTATTATTTGAGTTCCAAAGATAGCTCTGGAAAAGGAGGTCAGCCTGGAATTGGGGCATTAAAAAAATGTTGGCTAAAGACGGGAAAGGTCATGACTGTTTGCACAGTGCTCTACTTTCTCCAGTAAAAACCCCACCAACAATAAAAAACAGTTAAGGAGAGATGATGATTCAGTGCTGGAGGAAAAAAAAAGCAATGTGTGTGATTGGTGAGCACACTCGCCCCATCTATGAAATCATCTACATGCGTGGCTAGATGAACATCTGCTGCATAAAGTCAGCACTGGTTTCAGTATGCCACAAAACAATTTGGCTTTTGCTTGTTTTCTGAGGAACGGTACAGGAAGAATATATACTACACCCGAGTAGCTAATAATGTAGCATTTAATAATGACATCAGTGAGCAAGCAATGCTAATAAAATTCAGCATCTTTGTCTCAAATGTGTTGTTAATCCAACATGATTCAGAAATGGATGAACGGGGGTGGGAAAGTAATCAAGCATACTTGTTTATGTTATTTCCTCTATTCTTTATCAAGAAAACTAAATGCCAGCATGTGATCAGCTCTGATTCCAGCACACAGTCGTTTGCAATGAGTATTTTAATGGACTGCTCGAACTGACGGGAGAAATGAGAAAGATCATGCCACAAATTCGGCATATACATACAATATAAATCTGGGCTGTATTTATCAGTGATTAAGTATGACAGGGAGTAGTAGCTTATCCAGGAAATTCCATATGCTATGTGGGCCAGATCCTCAGCTGGTACAAACCAGTTTAGCACCAGTGAAGTACTAGCAGTACAGTAGGGAAGATTGTAGCTGCCAAGTTTGATGCTGCACCATGTGTGATATTCTATGCCAATTATTTAACAAGCTTATTAGGTATTTGCATGTAATTTGCATATAACCAACTTCCTTTTTTGAAAGCCTGCACTCTAGTACTGTGGGGGTGGAAAGCAGCCTTGCTGCACAAAGCCCTCAGCTTAACTACTGAGCATGTAAAAATTGGTGGAGGTTTTTACAGCCACTCATGTTTTCTAGTTCCTTACCTATGACTGACAAACTTATACTGCATCTTCTAGTAACTAAAAATGGTGGCAAGGAACTTGTGTCTAGGGACTGCCACTAAGAGTCTTGGCCTGTCAAATCCTGCCCCAAAATCCTGTGCCTTAGAGCAGCCACAAAACATCAATTACATATGAGCATGTTTAATTCTACACATCCAGCTAAGATTTGTGCAGGTAAACTTCAGTCAAAAGATTATAATCAAACATGCTCCCAGGTATTTAGTCTTCTAATAGAATGCCAGTAACTTTCACAATGGAGTTACTAGGGTTTGCTTGGGAAGTTACCTCTGCAAAAGTGATGGCTGAGATTTGGTAGCCACCAGTAGGCAGGTACATGTTATTTCAATTGCTCTACCCCACCCAGTTCCTAAAAAGTCAGCTCTCATCAACTCAGTGTTAGTAGACTGCACATGCAAATTCACCTCTCTAATGCAATATTTACATCAGGATGCTGACATTTACACTTTTTTCTTTGACATGGCTTTGGAATGGCAAACTACAAAGGTGTTGCACAGTCCTGTTGTATACTTTCTGCAGAGGAAAGGGTGGAGAAAGTCATGCCACTGTCTGGTGGAGAATGGCCTTCTGAGTGCGACAGTGTTTAGAAGTGCAAATCTTGGATTTCAGGATTTTCTGGGTTCTTCCCTTACTCCCAGAGAAGATTATAGTAAAGAGTCAGAGATGCTTTGAAGTTTGGGTTGACTGCAAGAAACTAAATTCAGGACAATTCTCTTCAATCCATAGATTTCATCACTTGGAAAGATCATGCACATTAAAATGGAGCCTTACAAAAAGCTATGTATCATCTAACCTGCTCAAGGATAAAGTCCTGCACCATGAGCTTGGTTCCTTACTCTGAGAGGCAGCATGACAAAGAAGGGGCGAATGAAGCCTAGAATGCTTGAAAAATAACTTTTTAAGCCCCTCTGTAATCTGTCTGTAAAATAGATGAACAGCTGCTGATTTTCTGTTTTGGAGCAGAGTCCACTGATTGGCAAGATCATTAAGTGTCCAGGAATACAAGAAGCTGACTTGGAAAACTGCAGTTTCCTGACTTGTGTTTCATTGCACTTTCTCCCTAAAGTTAGAGAAAGGACAGAAAAGTACAGGTCAGCTGAAGTGAGTGGCTGAGCACCTGTTGCAGATGAGCTAAGACACTAGTAAAATGGGAAGGTCATATATGGTCCACAAACTCTAGCAGATTTGATGAGAGACCAGGTTCTGCTACACTCCTCAGTGACCAAGGGCATCACACTCTGACCTAGATGGGAAGCTGGTCTGAGAGGATACCAGAGTGATGATAACACCCCAGTACAAATTATTACTGGCAGCACGAACTGAACATCTTACAACACATTCTCTAGAATAATGAAATAAAGTAAGATGAATGCGGCACAGATTTTCTTCAACTAGTGCAGAGACAGTCTACTACTTCAGTTGCTCCCTTAGGTGCTCTCTAGAAACATCCCACAAAGCCTAGGTCTCAGGCAATGCTCTTTCTCTTCATCTTGTTTAACACCTTTTCCTTTGCTGTGTTAATTTTCACTGTGTTCCTTCTTCTGGCTCTTCATTAATTTGAAAGGCCAATATCAACACATTTTGGCACTTGCTGTGCAAATACATACCCAAGGTGTGCTCAGTGTGGTATTAACAATTCCAGCTCCAGCACTGCCATTAGCTCTCTCAGTGCAGACATCAAACAACAATACATTATCTTAATGCAAAGCTGTCACTGCTTACTACATTATACTTACTGTATAGTATTCCCAGGCCAAGACCATATTAACAGCAGAGTTAGGACAGAGAGCACAGATTAAAAATGTGGACAAAATAACCATTACAAGAATACTGCAATTATCCCCAAAACAAACATTAAAACCCCTTACGATTCAAAGTTCAATTTATACTAATAGAAATTCACAGTAAGGTCATCAAAACTACCTCAACTGTGACAAGTAGTGACAGCCTGCAATAAACAAGCATGTTAGTCTTACAATACCAACAGCTGCAGTAGCATCAAATATTTCTACAGTTTAAAAGTAATTCTTTCTTTTTGATATGCTATCTTTGCAGTGAACTCACATGTAAACAGCAAATAAATGCCTTTTTTTAGCATGTGGAATGGCCTTCTTCTATAATAGAGCGGAAAATACAGGAAAAATGAATTTTTGTTGGACATAGAAAAAGCCTTTATCAAAACCTATGTGTCTTAATGCTGAGTCTCCAGAAAGAGTCTTAGCTCTAATGTAAATTAATTCACCTGCTTTTGCAATGTATATTTTGACTTGCATCCACAGAGTTCATGACAGTAAAATAGCACACATCCTTAGCATGTAATCATATGTTCAACTGCCTACAGTGTAAATTGTATGCCCTTTAAAAATAATTACCGGTATATAACTAATTAATGAAATTATTCAGGTTTATTGACCACATACCAGCAATATTCGTTAGAGAAAGTTTACATTCAGGTTTAACCAGTTTGCAGCCCTGCTGGCTTACCACATGATTTTCCATGATAATGGTTTTATCTGGTTTATGAAAACCACATTTTAAGGAAAAAAAAGGCTGTGGTATAAAATAAGGCTGGAAATAAACAGCATTGAGGGCAGTGGCACAAAGCTACGAGGGAAGAGCTTGTAGCCCATCAGACTCGGGCAGAAAGGGTGAGAGCAGGTATCTGGGGAGAAGGAGGGCTAGAGGTCACTTATGCTTGGCAGCATGTTTTGAGAAGTTGTGTATGATCATCCTTCTGGCTCCTACTGGGAAAGGAACCAGGAGCTTTCCCATAACCTGGCACTTGAGGGGAGACTTTGGCTTGAAAAAGGGCTCCATTCCACATTGCGTATGTTGCTCTGACCTTTCTCTCATATTTGGAGTCTAGCCTGTCAAATTTTGTCCCTTAACACCCAAGCCCCAGTAATGTGAGTTGAAGTTATGCCACTGTCCCTGGAACTGTATTTTCTTTGTTTGCAGCTCTTTAAGCAAAGTCCTCTTAATCACTTAATGTAATTTATACGTATAATTGTGGGCCACATGAGTATAAAGAGGTAGGCATGGCACCAGAAATGTTAGTGGAACCGCCTTTGCTTACACCAAAGGCTGAATTTGGTCCAGTATTTTTGCACAGAAAGGCAATGTGTAATGTTACTGCAAC
Source organism: Peucedramus taeniatus (assembly GCA_013400575.1). Lineage (NCBI taxonomy): Eukaryota > Metazoa > Chordata > Aves > Passeriformes > Fringillidae > Peucedramus > Peucedramus taeniatus. The sequence goes on along the minus strand of WBNO01028915.1, from coordinate 30,075 downwards.
ACATTTGCTCTGGCACTGTCTCATTGCTGCTGGCACAGACACAACTCTTTGATATTGAGTAGGTAAATGATTTTCCTTGCCAGCTTTCTATCTGTAACTTTGACTACCAGTAATATTTGCTAGCTACCGTCAGTATGGCAGCTTTTAAGTTTCATTTCAGTTGTAGCTCAGACATTAAAAGAAAGCTAGAGGCAATGCCTGTCCTAACAAGTCACGATATTCTGTGATGATGCACTTCTGCGTCATCTCAAAATGACAGTATGTTCCATGAAAAAGAAAAGGAAGGGGGTGTAGGCTTATGTCTGCGTTTATCAGAAAGCACAAAAACACATTTCTGTCTTCATTCCTGTGAACAAAATGCAACCACAACTCTCCATCAAAGAACAGACTGCAACATTGTAAAACAGTCAGTAAAACCACCTGGGTGAGTCTGGGTTTGGGGATGGGAAAAGAAAAAGGTGAACAGCGATTAATGCCACATTTTAACTCCTAAATCTTAAGATTTTAAGATGTTACAGGATAGCTTCTTACCAACAGCTACCCAGAAACCACAGGAACTATCTTGTACTTTAATAATATTTTAATCTGTATTTTAACTTTATATCAAAATATCAACAAATTCAGTTCAACCTATAAGGCTGACTGGACAAATCCTACATAATTTATTGCCTCCTTTCTTCCATGCTGGCATATTAGTCTAGAGAGTAACAGGACAGCACTGCAAATACAGTGCCTTTTTGAGTGTCTAATAAAAGAAATAGCAATCTCATACAATTAGAAATAATATTATACTCAAAACATGGGATCTAGATTAGAAAGGTGCAGTGCTCCCAGCTATAGAGAAGAGAATGCTTCACAAATGAGAAGGTGTTTGTGCAGGAGAAACAGTGAGGGATTTGGCTCCACATGATTTGCACGATGTGCAGTTTCACACCACAGCCAGCTGAATGCAATCGGGGGATTACTGCAAATGTAACTACTTCTTGTCCTCTCTCCAGTATTTTTCACTTGCTCCTGCTCATATCCCATTTTGCTCTCAGGAGTTGCAGGGCTGGCCAGTGAGCAGCTCAGGCAGATGGTGGATTAGCCCCTGTGCTGGTTCAGTGAGTTGATCCAATGCTCCCTTCAGCAGAAAGATCACTGGATCTGCTGCTCTTATGCCAGTGTTTGCACCAGAGCTGTAGCCATCTCTGGCTGTATCTTGGACCCAGTATATGAAGCACCTTGTAATCCTGTGACTTGAATCTGTGGGACTGACAATCAATCAGCTATTCCCAGTCCCTGCTAAATTAAGTTAAACAATGACAGCTAATTTTGTAATTTAAAGTGACAGTATTGATGTTACACCCAGTGCATATTTCTTTGAATGCTGCCCATCAGACTGTCCTACTTTCTGAAGGTTGTGAAGGTGCTGTAATGAAAGGGATGCAAATATTTCATAATACCAGCAGAACTTCATAAAGACACTGTTTCTGAAAATTGCCAATCATGAGTCGGGGCCTGTTATTGCTAGCAGCACTTGGGGCTCACAGCCTGAGGAACACCACTGCTGCCTCTGCTCCTTTGCATTACTTGTTTGTCTCGTATCCTCCACTGACAGGTCAGATTGTAATCTTGGGTGAATTGTAAGCAGCACCATGTATCTGGAAATGTCTGCTGAGATACATGTTTATGTATGCTGTGTGCCCAAGATTAGTGCTTGGCCCAGAACCAAGAGTTAGGAAACCAGACCCTACCCAGGAGTTAAGAAACTTGCTTACATTTGTTGTGTACTATTTAAAACATAAGAACAAAGAGGAAAACACTCTGCACTGATTCTTGCTGATGTGGAAAGTCAGACTAAGACACCTATTTATGTTTCACAATGTTGAGGAATATCTATTACTTCAGGATGACAGTCGTGCTGAGCTTGTTGTGCAATAGGGATTTACAAGAACTTCTGCAAACTTACCCTCTTAGGTACCAAACGAACTTAAGCCTTCCCATGTTTGCTACACAAAGTTCATTTTAGCACTGAAATAGTTCATGGCATTCTTTGTCCCATACTTGCTTCACACCCTTCAGCAAGCAGCATGTCATGCAGACCTGGAGGCTGATCCCTGCTGACACATAGGGGATGATTTTGCAGTGAAGAGCAGGGTCTTTTTCTGCAGGATTTTTACACAAGGTTTTTGTTTGTTGTTTTTTTTTTTTTTTTTCCTTTTCTAAACGGAACAGAATAAAGCCAGTAAAGACTTCAAATTTCCAGGACTAGTCTTTATGAGGCAAGCACTTTAAAGCATCTCCTCTCTCATGTCAGAGGTTCAGGGGGCTGGAACTGGAATCTGGTGGTCCCTGGTCTCTCAGAGGCAGTCAGTGGGGTCTAGGGAGCTGGCCTAAGTGCAGGCAGCTCTCAATGCACTCGCTGCAGCCTGGAGGAGCTACTGCCTCCAAATCACAGAGAACAGTTGCAAACCCACAGCCCCAGATCACACACCTCCCTGAGATGTATTAAAAAGGTAGAGGAGGCAAACCCCAACCTGCTGGAGGGGGTTTGCTGGTAAGTAAACAGGAGACAGGGCTCCACTCAGGTCAGCAGTGAGTGCAAGACAGATGCCCAATTTTGAAAGGTGTCCAGGCAAAGCAACATTGAGCCCTTGTAAAACCAGGTGCTGAAGTTGGGCTCTTACCACAACAATTAGTTGCTTACATAAGTGACCTGATTTTTCAAATGTGCTGAACATCCAACAGTTCCCATGGACTCCAATTAGGGCTGCTGGCTGCTCAGCAGTTTTGGAAATCAGACCATTTCTTTGGATGCCTAAATATGGGCTTGGGGATGCTGGCTCTAGCCACGCCAACTTACAAATTCTGGTCATGCTATTTCTGCAGCAGAGGCAACCCCAATTAAGCTGAGCAGAGCTAGAAGTCATTCTAGAAAAGGAACATGACAGCACTTGGAAAATCTTTCTGGTCTGCTGACATGAATAAATGAAGCTGAAATTCCTGTGTTATTTATTGATAATCATCTGTAAGATAAAATAAGAATGCACATGTCCTTCATACTTCACTATTTGCCATTTTGCTTGCACTATTAGAGAAGTAGCAGAACCCCAGGAACTGATTTTGAAAAACTTCATTTGTTCATTTAGTATACATTCCATTTGTTGATCCCCAAACACAATGTACTTTACCACAGGGAAAGACTTGGACTTCTTTTCATAACAAAGGAAAGAAAACAGCAATAAATAAAAGAACTAGGAGGCAACGGTCAATGTTGAAACATGTTCTCAGGTTGTTCTGCAAGACTTCCTTCAGTCTACGCCCCCCTTCTAAACTTCCACAGGGAGAAATGCTTGGGGTGACAGGTAGGAACGGGCTTCAGAAACATTCTGATAATAATGAAAATTCTGCTTTCCCCTTCAAACTCCATCCAATCAAATGGAAGCTCTTGTTAGCCATCAATAACATTTAACAGTTGTCCAACAGTCAGATTAGCCAGCAGTGAAAGTGTACAGTGCAGCCTGAGTTTGCTTAGGCTCCTTGTAGCACTGGTATGAATGAGACAAACTCTGTTAGAGATATTCTTACCTCTGTACTTTAAGCAAGCTGTTTCTAAATGTCTCCTGACATCCCAACCACTCTGCAATCTCTTTCACCACTGTCAGTTTAATGTGCCCCCATGCTAATCTGGAAATGTGAAAACAAGGTCAAGAGCCAACACAGGTTGTCTGAGCAGTGATGAGAAGGTGCTTTTGTTAGGTATTCAGCTTAAGCTTCTGTATTTGTCTCCTCAAAATAGGCATGCTTGGCAAGTCTGATGTTAAATGAATTACTAATACTGGCTTTCAGCAAAATTTCTGTAAGCTTCTACACTGATTTATTCTCCTGGCAAGCATTTTCTAAGTTCTGAAAACATATTTAGATATTATCACTAACTTATGTAACACTTACAGAAAGCATGGCAAGTAGTATGGAAAGGGAGCTAATTTTCATTTGTATAGCTGATAGAATCATGTAATTATACGTTTGCCTGTGGCCTGTTTGCATGCTGATTCCTGTCCCCATAATGTTAATGTAATTATGTAAAGTCTTCACTATGAGTCACATAGGAAACTTCAAAGACAATGAAGTTCATTCATTTGTACACTATGTATTTCCCAAATTTAAACAGGAAAGTTATCATCACAGCATCCCCCAAGGGGTCAGCCCAAGTGATAACAGTTCCCTTCCCTTTCCCTTGTAAGTATTGCTCAGAGTATTAAGTAACTTTCTCATGGACATTCCAGAAAATGTAATGTGTAATGTATGACTTCATATAAGACAAAGAAAATCCCTGCTCATCTCCTATAATGGATCTCCACTGAATAAAGACAATTCATTCTTAAACATATTTACTTTGAGGTAACAGGGGCATTTCATAGCCTTTGATAGCAGTTTCATAAATGTGCCCATTTACTCAGGAGAGCTTTTACTGCAGTACTGGAGGTAATGATGCTTGTAACATCATTTCTCTTTCTCTTCTGTTTTCACTCCACCCTAAATACGTAACCCCTGATTGCCCATCAGAAGGTGTTTCTTCTAAATAAATAGAAGAAGGAATATTTGTCTGGGGTTGGCTGGTGTAAGGCTGTGTTCTTTGAGAAAAATCCTGGCATCCATTTTTAGATCCAATGGTTGAAGGGACCTGGACATACCGCAGAAAAACTACCTATATGGGCTGTCCAGGAGCTCCATTGCTAGAGTTTCAAATTAATCTCTGTGTGAAAACTTTGGGGAAAAAAAAAAAAAAAAAAAAAAGGAAGGAGTTTTGTTATAGTGCTGAGTGAATCTTACTATTCAGAACAAGAGAATTTGTGTATTTTTTCCTTTCTGTCCCATCAGAGCACTACAGAGTTGTATTTAGGATTTGATTTGTTATTCTTCATTACTGACAGGAAGGGAAATTTTCATTTGTTAGTCATAAGAAGAATAGAGAATGCTGGACTTCACAAGATATAAAAAAATTTGGTTGCAAATCCAGAAGTTTCTATCAATGCTACACAAATATCATCTGTGATGTGATTTTCTCAGATGGGTGTCAAACTTTAGAGACTGAGCCACTGATTCCTGGATTTAAAAGGCACCTTCACTTCCTGGACTACCCTTACCTCTTTCTCATCTGTTTGCCTCAACCCTGAATTCCACTGCAGTATTGTGGGTTCAAAGCAAGCCACAGATGGTGAAAATTTTCAGCAAGCAGGTAACAGTCATTGTAGCTAGGTAAGGACTATGTTTGTATATAAGAGAGATCTTAACTTGATTGGGGACCTGGAAAACACATCAATTAAAAAATTATTGTTTCTCTAACTCCTGCATAGATCAATGTATTTAACTTCAATAAGCATACTAATGAAATGTAATTCCAGTTACTATTCAGAAGTAACAAGGTCAACCAAACTCATTCCAACAAAATCTTTCTGTCAAACATTTGCAATGCATTTTCTCTATGGATTATAGATCTGCTATATTAAAGCCCACCTTAATACTGTTCTTCTAAAGACAACAATGTTAAGCATTCAGGATTTAGGAGATCCTAGCAATTAAGGCTCCCTGTGTAACCTTAATTCAACCTCTGTGGTACATATGTATTGTCATCGTGTATGGTGAGACAGTCACATAGTGGTTTCTTCTTACAAGACCTCTGCCTCTTTCAATTACTTAGGAAGGACAGTGCCCTGTAGGTTTTTAATATTTAATTCTTTCCTCATGCAGTACACTGTTGTCTAATGCGTTATTTATTTAACACTATTCAAGCCTACTCCGAAAAAAACCACATAAAATTTCCTCAAGGGCTTTTTTGTGGTGCTTACTGTAACAGTGCTGCACACAATGATACACAAATGTTAATGAATCATTTCACAGGTTAAGAAGTGAGGCTGAGATATTAAAACCTGGTAAGCCATTTCAAATGTCTGCAAACTTTCTAATGATTATTTAGCATTGTATTTTCAAAGCTCACCTTCCCCTAACTACAGCTGCAGCTGTGAGCATTCAGCATTTCTGCAGCACAGTCTTACAGCCTCAAGTGAGAAGATCAAGAAATAAGGGGGGAAAAAATAATGGCCAGGCCTGGGAAGTCATTTAGATGTTGCCTAGTTAGGGCTTCCTTCTGGAACAATCCAGGTTTACAAAACTAGTCTGAACCAATGATAAGTTGAATTTCTAATCATAAAGATTCCAGTGTAGACTTTAGAAAAGTTATGTCAAAACTGGAATGTGTCCATGAGTGTCTTTGTTTTGATAGACTGGAGTTTTGTGACAAAAACGTTGTGCAGAAAAATTCCCAAACAGTTCCCTTTGCAGTAAGGACACGCCAAGAAACCAAATTAAGGTTGTTCCAAAATTAATTTTCTGGTATTTCTTAGCTTTTTAAGTGCTTTAGAGTGTATCCAATAGAACAATATAAATCACTTACCAGTTTGTGGGGGCACTCTGGATCCATATCAGTGAATGCAGATGTGTTCATATTGACACTCCACGTAGACACAGATGTGCTGGGACATGGTACTACCTTGATGTCAGCATTCTTACTTTCATTTGTGTACTGCAATTAAGCAAGATAGTCTATAAACCAAAGATAATCTGTGCTTCTGACATTTTTTGTAAGCAATGACAGACACATCACTTAGGAATATGATTTAGTGGGGGACTTGGCTGTGCTGGGTTAATAATTGCACTCAATGATCTGAAAGGTCTTTCCCAACTTAAATGATTCTATGTTTCTATGAAGGTGACTGAAGCTTTAGCTTACGCTGTAGAATCAGGTTGTTAGCAATTTTCAAAGCTATGAAAAATTACATACAGAGAATAAATAGATTTTCAAAATATTGCTGTATTCATTGTTGTTGTATTATTTACTTCTCTAGACAGGTTTCTAATTAATTCAGGAAGGATATTACAGGGGAGGCTTAGGAGATAGGGAGGACTTTGCAATGGGAATAGGCTATACTTTTATTCTAGATGTTATACAGAAAGAATTTTAATAAAACCACCAATTGTATTACATCAGTGCATCCTCTTAAATCCCGTTGAGATTTTCCTAAAGAGAGCTAAGCCATTTGCTTCAAACATCTTATCTATTTCTGTCACTACACAAATCCCCTAAATATTTCAGTCACTGCAAGGCCAGCTGAAATGGTAAATTACCTCGTATACTAAAGGGAAAAGTGTTGAATAGCATTAGGTTTGGATCCTGCTGAAAATGAGGCTGCTGGGATTGAAGACAACTGCAGGAATATCAGAATTATAAGCAGTATCATCCCTGTCCAACTATTACACTAGTGCCTATTGGTAACATTCCTTTATATTTCTCCTTGCTTTTATTTTGTCTGATGAGACATTCTGCTATTTTTCTAAGCGCATGTTGAAAGAGAACGGACAAAGGATGGCCTCACCTATTATTCTTTGCAATGGAACTGTTTGCAGACAGGTCATCAGAGGCTACTGCAGCTTTGGAAAAGCTGACAATAATACAATGAAAGCATTTCTGAAACCTAAGGCTGCCTCTGCTGTACTTTTCCTTTATTTTACAGTGTCAAATGCTTTTCTTAGTGCCCTTTAGCTAATTTTGGAAGCAGGAACTTTTATTAGATGGATGGTTTTAACCTGGGAATAAAGTTAGCAGCACCAGGGCACAAACCCAAGTGACACAGATAAGGTTCAAATTCACTTACAAACTTATTCATAAAATTCTACAATGAAGGACAAATCCAAAGAACAATTAGCTTCTGCCACTACATGAATTATCTTTCTAACAAAACCACCAGAGCGTTAACTGTAATCCCAGGAATTGACAATTCATAATGATGACATCAGCCTACAAAGGGAAAGCAGAAAGAAATGCATGGAAAGTATTATTATCCTCCCTTATTCTCTAGGATTATTATTTGTGGTTTGTGGTACCGTCACACTTGGGACACAGCCTTTCAATTGTCAGCTCTGACACTGGATTTTTTTTTAAGATGTCCTTATCAAGAAAAGACATAAGAATTCTATTTTCAGCAAAGATCCTGAGTTTTGAGGCTTTTCCACACCCTTTATAGATGCTTCTGAAGTTTAAAGACAAGTCAGGAAGTAAATGACATCTTTACTAATGGAGAGCAAACTCTGGAACATATGCCCATAATTCTCATGTACTATTGGATAGTTGGATATTATTACAGTTGGATATTATTAAATAGAGCAGGGACAATCGAGCCACAGAATTTTGACTGATCCTTCAAAATTTGACCTTATTTACACCAGTAAACAACTTGCTGGCAACTCTAGTGTAAAATGAGCTCTGCTCTCAAATCATGGAGGAGACCTTCAGGAAAGGGCTCGTCATACACTTTTCTGTATGCCAGCAGATACACTTCATCAGTACAACCACATCCCAAGGCCATGGAGGAGATCCCAATGTTTTGGACTCCGCCTCAATACCATACTAGTTCTGGCATGGACATCTTTTGTCCCTGACCATCTTCCAAGACAACATAGTCACAGTGGCACATTAGAGACACAGCATCTGTGTGGAGATGGATCTTCACAGCACAGCAGAATACTGTTTTGCATTAAAGAATTCCTGCTCTCCTCATTTCTCTAGCCTGCTACTCACCCCACTAGTGCTGGCCTCTGCATTGGCTTGCTCCTCTGTAACTTAGGAAATTTGGCATGTTCATGTTAGATGCCCGTGGCATCTCCTCCTGTCCCAAACAGCCCCCCTCACCTGAGTTGCTACATTGCCCCTCCAGGAGACAAAAGGACTCTTCTGCTTGGTCTTGTAACAAAACTCACTGTTTGCCAGGGACTGGCCTTAAGATCCTGGAGTGTTGCCATCCTGCTGTCAACCCCACCCCCCTGTCCCCACCACCACCCCTGTCTTTGTTTTCACGGATGTCTAGTATTTTAAAGCATTAAATCTGCCTGGGTATGTATCAGATGTCAGGTGGGATGACAGTGTAGCAATGCTGTCACAGAGGAAAATTAACAGCATATTTCTATTTTGGCAGAAACCAGTTGCCCATGTGGGACTGGAATCTCATTGAATTGTGGCTCATGCCATTTGTACCTTAAGAGGAAGCAGCATGGACAAGATGTCTGCTGGAACACGCATGCCTGCTTAGCATCTAGATTTTAAAATACAGCGATGGGTGCACTAGAAGAAATACATGTTTCTCTGTGAACTAACCGTGGTGTTTGGATTCAGAAAATTCCCTGCTGGGCTTTTTAAAATAGGCTGTCATATTTACATGTCTCCAAAAAGAAACTTTAAAAAATTAAAAATAGTTCTTTCTCATATGATGATGACACAATGATACCAGCTTTCTTTTCCTGTTCTGAATTGAAACTCATGCTTAGACAGAAGTGGAAGGGAATNTTTTTTTTTTTTTTTTTAACTTTCTTGAAGACTGACACCAAAATGTATTTATATGGGTTGGGCACATTTTTTCCTTGAAAGAGGTCAGAGAGGTGAAATCCCAGTTTCCTCTGACTTCACTGTGGAAAGAGGCCACAGCATATTTCTGCTGAATGTTTATAGTTTTCTTGGGAAATTTCTTTCTTTTTCTTCTTTAAACAATTTATGACATTTTCTGGAAATCAAGGGCAACAGCAGTATGTTCAGACTAACTTGAAAAGCCAGCAGATTCACACAGATGTTGGGACAAAAGCTTTCCAGTTCATTATTTTGAAACAAAGTCAAAGAGAGAGGTCTAATGCCACGCTTGGTTTAGTTTGGCTTGTAATTATTTGAAACACAGTGGCAGCCTCTCCTGAAGTGGAACCTGAGTAGAAAATGAGGATGAGGAAAGACTGTAATTTCCATATGATCTCTGTGCACCTGCACACATGCGCACGCACACTGTGTTTACAGATGTGTGGCTCCAACTGCAGCGTCCCAGGTGGAGCACCCAAGGACTGTCTCTGATCTGTGCAGGTCAAGAGCACAGGTTGAATAAGAAGGTTTGATGCTGCAGTGAGCACACGCTCTCCCAGCAGGTATGGGTTGCCCAGTGAACTCCATTCTCCTTCTGGCACAGCTGGAATCTTCAGCATTCCTGCCATGGGGCTCTTTCTCAATGCTGTAGTCCACAAGCCTGGAAAGCAATGCTAGAACTATTATAAAAGGCAAAACTGTTGTTGCTGTTACTGCTCAAAGCGAATTCAATCCACTATCAAAAAACCTGTGTTTGTTTGAAAGAAAAAGCTCAAAGTACCTGTATGTAAAGAGATAACTGAAGTCAGCAATAAAAGAAAGATTAACTGACCTGTGAAGCATTTGCTGAATTCTCCCAGCTACAGTATACTGTTTTCTTCCATTTAATACCTTAATTGCATCCACAATTCTTTGGACACAAAAGGTTAATGCAAGAATGCTATATTCCCTGGTGTGCAGGCTGTTAGTTCCATCTCTTCATCTAACCTTTCAAGTACAAATCAGTTCTTAGATATGGAAGAAATGAAGAAAGATGTGATTAATACTTGAAGCTGTTCTCTAATTTCTGTTCTCTTGGCAGAGGCCATAGCAGCAATGATCAGATCAGTGCCAGCCTTCCTGCATCACACTTTGCACAATCAAAATCCCCAAAGATTTGGTGTAATCTGCAAAAATCCTGGAAGACTGTATTTGAACCACTGATTTCTGTGTTGCCTTTGGCCTTTAAAACTTCAGTATTTGGGTTGACTTTCCATAAGATCACTATGACTTAATACAACTGTTCTCTCAGTATAGGATATGCAAACATTGGAACCAAAACTCATCCTAAATGGTTTTCATTCTAGTGCCACCTTCTAGTAAAAGATCTCAAATCACTTTGCTAAGCACTAATGAAATAGTCAAGACTCACAGCACTCCTTGGAGGTTAACAGGATTCGCTCTTACCTTTTCTGATCCTTCCTTTTCTCATGAAGCAGAGGAGACACTGCAGTTATAAGCAACTTGGCCAGCTTTTGCAGCCCAGAACAGTGGAATGTTGTCTATGAAGAAACATTGCCCAAAATGGCAGTAGAGACCTATGCTCCAGATACCATAGCTCACACTGACTTGCCCATGAATTAATTTTAACTTATTGCTGATAGTTACCACTTGCATGCAGGCTGTAAACTAGACCTACAAAACTAGATATGACTGCATTTCAGTTTATCCATGTTGCATGGTTCCTCTCTACTTCTGAATAAAGCCTGTGATGTTATTTTTGGACACCAAGTGTTTCAAGTATTCCATCACAGCCATCATTTAAAATGGCTATTTACTATTTGATGTGACTAATTAATCTAAAAAAAAAAGAGAGAGCAAAACTGATCAGCAACATCAAAAAGCATTGAAAGCAAGCCTCTCATTCTATTCACATGGAGACATTTCTAATGACATTTCTTAGGACATTAGGAAAAGTAATAAAGCAGATTTGACAGATTAGAAATAAACAATTGCAGTTAAGAACTTTAAAATGAAACCTAAGTAAAAGTACAGCACAAGAAAAAAATGGGCTAATGTTCAGGCCATCCGACTAAACTTACACATTGCAGAAAGATTCCATGTTTCCCACTTGTAGAAATACTTGTCTGGATCACTCCTGATGGGAGAATCCCGTCCAAGTTAGATGTAGCAGCTTAGACAGGAGACAGAAATTCTGCATCAGGAAATTAGCCAGTTAATTAAGTATTTGTCAACAGGAAAAAAGCTACAGGCACAGATGGATTCCCAACTGAGATTTTTAAGCTTTTGGAAGTAATATCATCTTCTAAGCTGTTCAGAATCTTTAATGATGTTTTTGAAGTCAAGGGCAGTTAAAACTGTATGAATCTGATGGAAATACTGTCACCTTTAATGATGATAAACCAGTGAGCCTGTTGCCTTTTGCCAAGTTATTTCAATATAAAAAATACCTAGAGATAATTTGGCAAACAGATTGGAAAACTTCATAAAGCACTTGATTGGCAGAGATCAGCTTAGTTTAAGTTCTGGCAGGTGGATAACATCTGGCAGCTTATGGATTGAGTTGTTAAAGGAATGAAAGTGACACAATTAAATGCTGTAAAAGTTTTTGTTACAGTCTACGAGGATAATTATTATAAGCATGACAGATAATGGAGAAAGAGCAGATCTGAACAGCTGGACAACAGCTAGTAGGATGAGGCTAACCATTTTGCATGAAGGAAGAATTGCACACTTTGGAAGGAATATGTAAGCAACTTTGACCTCTCCCTTGCACTTCTGATTTTAAATCTATTAGAAAATGACAAGTGCAGCAGATCCAGAGAGCGATAAATAAGGAAACAGCAATAATTAGCTAAACCAGATTAATGGATTACTGCACCAATGCAGGCGTAACAGGTGTTTATATTAATGTTTTGAAAAATCTGCTGACAAATATCTACTGATAGATGACTGATAGATGGTTAACACTGAAGAATAAGCAAGCTGCCTTTTTTAGAGTACTGGCGAAGGACACAAGTGTGTCCCTAACCCTAACACCTGACATGGCTGAACTGCTCCAGATTGTTTTAGGCTGATGTTATCCAAGATACAAAACTGCACTAGTGACTAAGTTACCGACTATCTGGCAAGTACATCTTGGCTGCATGCAGCCAGTGTTGTCTCCATGATCATATCTTTCTCATATTCCCAAGTATTTGTAAGCGGCAAAAATAAGCGCAGAATTGGTGAAAGAAAATGCCGAACACTTGCTAAGATACCAAAGAGTTTTTGATTACCTTGCTTTAAGAAACAAGAAAATTCACCCTCTGGGATTTTCAAGATGTCCCCAGAATCTGTTAGAGGGAGAGAGGTGGGCTGAGATACCAATTGAACTCATACCAGACTAAATACAAATAGTTCAGCTCTGCTGTTCTGGTAGAGAAAGTCCTTAAATATTTCATACAGGACAAACAGTATTAACTGGCATTGTCAGAACACTCAAATTAACTAAAGTGTCCAGACCCTATTAAATTTTCTGCCTAACTCCATTAGGCTCTAAAAATTCCATCATTTTGTACAAAGAGATAAAAGTTACTCTGTTTTCCCAATTTCGTTTAAAGTCACATTGCATTTCAATTGAAATTCTCCTCAAAGTTAAGAACTTTGCCAAAAGTCATGCATTAAGAACTTAATTTTCACCAAGATTTAAAGTTAAAACACAAATATATTAGTTACATTTTACTCCTTTCCTAAAGAAAAGTACTAGCACCGATACAATTAAGATATCCAGAATTTTTTATTAAAGAAATGGGAAGAAAAGCCTTAGCGTAAAGTATTTTACCTTGTTTTTTTTAAAGTTATGGTTGGAGAGATTTGTTTTATGTTGTTTTTCATATTAAAAAACAAAACAAAACAAAAACCCACAAACAAACAAACAAACAAACAAACAAACAAACCCCACACAAAACCCACAACTAAACAATATTTTAAGGACCAAGAATAATGAGGCAAATATAGAATCCAAATTGTAATAAAAATTCTTCCTTTTACTTTAGCCACAGGGTCTAGCAACCTCTTCAACAGCTCCCAGCTCCCAAACAAAAATATGCCTTCTTTTTTTTTTTCATAAATGGGAAAAAGCAGGACTCCAAAGCACAAGAGAATTAACTAAGGGAAGGTTGAATTTTGAGATATCACAAAAGCATTTATATAAAATTAATTTGAAAATGCTGTTATTTCAAACCTCAGAGAAAGGGTAGAGTTTGCAGACCACATGCAGAGGCAAAGAGGTGATAATTAATTCTGTGAAAGGACCATGGACGTAATTGCAAAACACAGCAGTGTACCTAATAAGCCTGATACAGGAGATGAAAGTTAATTATAGGAGTAAGTAGGGGAAAGACTTCTGATAAGAAAATTCCCATTGTGTTTTGGACCCCTAAAGTGAAGGAGGTTGGCTTTCTCCAACAAGATTTTTTCCTAGCAGTAAAAGAAAATAATTAAAAGTTATTAATTCAGAGGTGCCAAAAAAATTTCATCTTTCAAGGTAATTCACAAAGATGTGTATCACTGGCTATCAGAGACAGTGTGGGCTGAAAGGCAGGTAAATTTTTTGCAGATTCTACCAGGCCATATGGACTTTAATTGGATGATAAAATGATGCAATATTGGATAAAAGGTAAAATTATCACTTCCTGAATTTAGTGCTATAATAAGACTCACGAGTATATGCCATAAAAAGAAATGCCTTTAGCAAAAAATGTGAGTAATAAGCCAAATTTTATTAATTCTGGACATTTAGCATGCATGTTGAAAATTTGGATACATAGATGGCAATTCAAAGCTCTCTTCTAAAGAAGAAACAATATTAGAGCAATGCAGACCTCTTCCAGTATTTTGATGAGATGGTAGCTAGTGGGGTTTTGTTGTGGGCATATGGAATTAGTTTGCATTAACAGAAGAAATATGTGCAGTACACTGAGAACTGATTTACCCTGCAGTGCACATAAACACATGGGATATCATGATGACATCCACAGTACGCAAAACCTAAGCAAGTATTGAGACACAGATTGAGCTGACTCAGAGGAGAGCAAAGATAGTAAACCAGGGCTATGTTAAAATATCCTAAACACAATTAAAAATGGGCTGCCAAGATACTAAACACGGAAGCAAAATCTTAGAATTTGCTGCATGCTACACCAAATAAAAAATATTATTGATGTCACAAGCAGTAATGTTTTGTTATTTTGCTTTTATCTTTTTATCTTATGATTTCATCAATGAAAATTGAAAGGTGCAGGGAAAACAATAAAAGAGGTTAAATATGGAACAGACACCTGTTTTAAAAATATCTGTAGGTCTTGTAAGATAGTTAATGTTTTTTCCTCTGTGGATCACACCTTTGTCTTCCAAATAAGATTATTGGTGTTTCACTTCAGAGAGCCAGTTTGGAGCGCACTCAAAGAACTCCAGTGCATTCACCAGGCATGTCTACAGCTTGTACTTTCTCCACTGAGATATTCAGTGCTCATACCCTTGGCCTTATTCAATGTTTTCATCCTCCTAAGCTCACAAAATATTTTTAAATGTTATAGAAGACAGCACGAAAAGCAGAAGCAGGTCTGAACGAATTTTCCTGACAAAGTCACTCTATCATTTGTACAGCCTAGTATTTTACCAGGAAGTACAACCTTCCATTTTTACAGATCACACTTGAGAGTAACATACAAGGTACTTTTAACCAATTTTTTGGGGTTTTTTTTTTGGGTTTTTTTGGGGTTTTTTTTTGTGTGTGTGTTTTTGGTTTTTTGTTTTTTGGGTTGTTTTGGTTTTTTTGGTTTTTTTTTTTGTTTTGTTTGTTTGTTTTTGTTGTTGTTTTTGGTTTTGTCTTGTCTTGTTTTGTTTTGTTATTTGCATTCCAATTGGGAAGAGTGGATTGGAAGGACGGGAGCATAAAGGCAGCAAGCACTTTGGCCATGCAGGTTTGCTCTCAGTACACTAGGAATGCTCACAACCGGTAATCAACTTAACAAACCATGCTACAAACTGCACCAATTCCTCTTTGTAACTTTTTAATAAGCATTGCAGCTCTTGGAGCACAAGAGGCTCTGGAATTATTACTAAGCATCCCCATTATCCTATCAACACTCCCCTTAAACTTTCCCTTTACTGTGCTAGCTCTGCTCAGCTTGTGGCAATAAATACCCTGTATCATACTGTTCAGTGCTGCCTTGCACTTCCCTCAGTACCAATCCTCTGTACACACCTACGGGCCCTGGCTGCTGTTGGCACTTCTGGTTCAGTTCCATTGGGTGATTCCCAGCAGTTAGAGCAACTCCAGCTTGTGGCTGACTCCACAGACTGAGACTACTTGGCCTATTTTATTTTGTCTGTCTTGCTACTAGTGTGTCTAAAAGGTTAATGAAGACACACTTGATAATGGTCTTGCCTTATCAACAATAACTAGCACACTAAGTTATTTTTCTTCAGCTGATAAACACTGCTTACAGATTAGCAATTTATTCAAAGAAGCTAGTCCATTCCTTTTTTTTTCTCTTTTCTCCTTTCCTCTGCCTCTCCTTTCTGTAGTGGATTCTATTTTGCTGGGTACTGCCTTCTGATTTTCCACAAGATGTCCAGCAGAAACATGTGAAACAATGTTTTCATATTTCAAGGTTAAATTGTTCCTTCTGTCCCTTAGAGCACTGCCTGACAAAGAAGTCTCTAAATAGCAAAAATAAAGCTGTTTGTTCTGGAGGGAAGTGAAGGCCAAGCTGATCTGTCCTCTAGGGTTCTTCTTGTCTCTTCCCAAGCAGGTGATTGCAGATCAATTGATCTGGATAACAAGCACAGGCAGCAAGACTCTATATTTTTCCAGGCCGGAAATATCCCAAGAAAATATCTGAATTGTGGAGGTAGCTTTCTAGCAGGTGATTTGTGCTCTGCAGTTTCTTTCCATGATCATAAATGCCAGAAAGACCTTGGGTCACATGCTGGAGGTCAAGACAACTATCCTCCTTCTTTTCAGCACATGAAGTACACTAGCACTCTGCAAGACTGTATGATTATCTTTTTCCCTCCCCAGTTCCTGAACTTGAATAGCAGCTGAGCAGGAAGGAGATACAAGCCCAAATGAACAATGAAGTTCCCATAGCCTGCAGTCTGCATTTCAGTCCTTTACCAAAAAGAGAGCCTCAGACATGAATGTATATCCAGAAAAACAATCAAGGGCCCTAAATAAAAATTTTGTTGCACACAACGCGAATATTCTTTAACTTCTTTTGTTTCTTTGCAGTCTCCTGCACATAAATACATGGCATCTGGGATGTAAACAAGCTTCAGATATTTGAAAAGTACCCTCACTATCCAGGCTGTAAAGGAATTCAGTGGGATAAGAGACAGTAGCTAACCTTGAAGAGAAATTCTTCTTAGCCTCTGTGCTATTCACCACCTTTCATATTTGCTTGTAATACCCCAGAATCTGTCACAAGTTGTCATAGCTACCAAGGGGGTAGATTTTCAAAGTTAAGTGTGTGCCAACATCCATCTAACAGAAAGACACAGTACATTTTAAATTTGTAGTTCTTTCCACCAGGAGTTAATGATGCAGCCAACTTGAGTATCACAAGGCACACAGACATTAAAAATGTAATGATTTAAAGAAAATAAGTTATGACAAGGCAATTTTAAAAATGTACTTACAATCACTGATCCAACCCAAAGTAAACAAAACCAATCATTTCACAAAACTGAAGCATGCGCCACAAGAATGTTCTGCTGGCTGGTGTTTTCTAAAGAGTTCTATTGTTCAAAGTAGCTGACATTGCCAAAAGATACAATAATTTTATTACATTTTCTTAGTGAACAGTAAACTTCTCTGTATACTACAAAATGGAGCAGGAAGAGCTGCAGCGTTTTGAAAGGAAGAAAAATCTGCATATTAAAACATCTCTGCTGCAGGCCTCAGCCACGAAACAGTTCAAAGAAAATACAAAATGCAGACTAAATTACCCAAATTTTACTGAAGGATCAACACCTAGCTGTTTGTTTCTCTGATTAATTACCTATAGACAGCTATAAGAGCAGAAGTTTAAAGGTCTGTGCTTAAGGTAATTGCAAAAAGCATGTAAATTTAGACAGCTAGTCAGTGGAAAAAAAGGAAGATGTGATTAATCAACAGGATTAGATAGAAAATTTCTTTGCATATAAATGTAAGGAGCAACTGTGCTTTAATTGTAGCATTGAGAGAATATGTCTTTCAAATGTTAAATTATTCATCGTATTACATACTTGAATGATCTTTTCTTAAATGTTCATGTAGGAGGTAAAAATTCTACAGACAATACTTAAAGGAAGATATTGTAGGAAAATTTATATAAAAATTTTAGGAGTCACTTATCTTCTTAGACTGATAAATAGTAAATATGAAAAGATAAAAAAATAAAAAGGATAAAAAAGAACTTTGAGAGACATCGTTTGAGAAGCCTGTTTCTTAGAACAACAAATAGTGAGTCATCACAATAGAGAAAGAATTAGTCATTCTTTGCAATGCTACAGTACATCCTCTGCATGAGTTATGCAGAAGATATGCAGAATATGGACTAGACTCTAAATCAGGACATAAATGGGTGATTTTAAACAAAGGTTCATAAAACAATCAACCGAATGATGAAATCTTGTGCTTTCTGAAGCTGCAGCATCAAGCCAACAATGGAATATAAACTGGATTCAGGCAGGCAGGTTGGAGATGCAGTTAATAGCAGCATCTAATCCTGGCATGTCCCACAGGTAAAGCTACCCTGTACAAACCAAGAGATATCTCTCTTATACCAAGAGATCTGTTCAGAATGAGGACGACATGAACAGAATTAGGCATGCCTTGCAGGAACCAGTGTACTAGCAGATAGATGTCATCTATCAGGATTACACCAGTAATTTGGCTTCCTGACACCAATTTATAGGCAAATGGAGCAAAATTGAGCCAAATTATCCTTTTTTTTCTTTTTAATGTAAGAATCAGTCTAGATTAAAATACGTAAACCAGAATGTTTTATTTCACCCTAAAATATCATCCCACACAAAGTCAGAACAAGTGCCACCAAAAATCCATGGAGGATATTAGTTATTGTTGACTGATAGGCATGGAAGTGTCCATTTTTCATCTGAATAACCTCTCTAGAGCAGTTTTCTGCCTACAGAACACAGTTTGAGCTGGCATTTGGGATGTCATAAAGAGGATACCAAGCCTGCTAAAAGCTGAGGACTATCACCCACTCCTACTCTTTCATGTAGGATCAAATGACGCTGTGATGAAGAGATTCCAAAATATCAAAAAGTACTTCATGTGTCTCAGAAAGATGCTGAAAGAATCTGGAGCACAGATAGCACTACCTTCCATCTTCCCAGGTGCAGGGCTGGGACCCAGGCAGTTAGACAAGTGGACAGGGTGAATGACAAGGCTGGCGCCTGTTCAGGGCTGCAGGTTCTTTGATCTGTGTCACGCCTTCAGGGACCAGGGATGTAAGTAGATGGGGAACATCTGACCAAGTGGGGCACAAGTGTTCTGGGGAGCAAGCTGGCAGGACTTCTTAATGGAGACTTAAACTAGATTTAGTAAGAAAAGGGTGGGTGTCAGTGAGGAACCAGAAAACAACAGCATGTTAGGGAACAGCAGGGAAATACTCGTAGATCAACCCAACTTTTGGGTTGAATTAGAAAAGGCTCCTCCCAAAAGATGAAGAGGTTGCCATCCCAGATGAAGTGTCTCATTACCAATGAGCATGGGTCACGAGCAGAAGGAATTGAAAACTGTGGTAAAATTAGAAAATCATTGCCTAATTGCTGTCACAGAGACATGGTGGAAAGAGTTATAGGACTGGAGCACTGCAATTGAGTGCTACAAAGTTTTCAGAAGAGGTAGGCTAGGAAGGAGATGCCGGGTCATTGCGCTCTAAGATTAGGAAGGGATAGATTGGGAAGAGCTGCCTCTACAAACCAGAGAGGAACAGGTTCAGAGCCTGCAGATGAGAACCAAGGACAAGACCAAAAATGGGCACCTTGTCATGGGGATCTACTTCAGGCTGCCTGACTAGAGGGAGCCTGCTGAAGAGACCTTTTGCTTTGGATACAAGAGCCATTGCATTCCCAAGCTTTCACCCCAATTTCAATTGGGATTTCAATTGCCCAGACATCTGCTAAGAAAACAATACAGCTGACTGCAAGTGATCTAGGAGAATCTTGGAGGATAAAATCCTGGCCCAGGTATTAAGGAAACCAACCTAATGTAAGGTGATACTGGACCTGGTGCTTGTCAGTGGGGATGAGCTCATTAAAGGAGTTGAGATTGAAGGCAGCCTAGACTGTAGTGATTGAGCCCTGGCTGAGTTTGGGATCTCAAAGAGCAGGAGCCTGGAGAGGAGCAGAGCCAGAACCCTGATCTCAGAAGAGTGAAATTTCAGCTGTTTAATGAGTTGGTGAATGATATCCCCTGGGAAATTGTCCTCAAGGACAGAGAGACTGACCAGAGCTGGCAGTCTTTAGGGATAGTTAGAGCACAAGAGCCCTCTCTCTAACCCAGTGTGTAGGAAATAGAGCAAGGCAGGCTGGAAACTGGCATGGTGGAGCAAGGATCTGCTTCTCACACTGAGGAATAAGAAAGAAAAGCACAGCCAGTGGAAGCAGAGAACGTGACCTAAGGAGAGTACAGGAACACAGTTTGAATGTGTAAGGATAAGGTCAGGAAAGACAAGACAAAGGTGGAATAGGACCTGGAAAGAGACTTGAAGAGTAGCAAGGGTTTCTGTGAGTGCACAGGTGACAAAAGAAAGGTCAAGGAACATGTACCCCTCTAATAAACCTGAAGGATGAATGGGTGGAACTGAGATGGAAAAGCTGAGGTATTCAATGGGTTCCTTGCCTCAGTCTTTACCAGCAGTTACCCCTCTCATTTGTCTCAAATCCTTGATCCTTTGTGTGGGTATGGGGGAGTGAAGTCCCTCCCACTAAGTGAAAAACAGGTTTGGGATCACTTGTTGAAGCTGAATAGCCCCAAGTCTATGGGACCTGATGACATACATTCCAGAGTCCTGAGGGAACTGGCTGATGTTGTTGCCAAGACAACCTCATCATATTTGAAAAGTCAAGGCAATCATGTGAAGTCACTAGGGACTGGGCAAAAGGAAACATCAGTGCCATTTTTAAAAAGTGGAGAAAGGAAGATCTGTGGAACCACAGACCAGTGAGCCTCCCCTCTGTGCCTGGGAAGATCATGGAGCAGATCATCCTAGAAGATACACTATGGCACATCAAGGGCAAGGAAGTGTTCTCACGCAGCCAGCATGGCTTTACTAAGGGCAAATTGTGCCTGACTAATCTGGTGACCTTCTATGACGAAGTGATGGCAGCAGTCAACATGGAAAGGACAACAAACATCTTCTATCTAGAATTCTGTAATGCCTTCAATACTGCCATGTTTTTTCCTGGCCGGAAGCATGCCCTTCTCCTCAGAACCCAAAGAGTCCCTTCCACCCACCCTCAGCAACGACCTGATGTGGTATAAATAACATCTGGGTTCTAGCCATGCTCTTTCCCAGCTACTACAAAAAAATTAACCCTGTCCTTGACTGAAAGCAGAACAATAGGGAATGTGTTATACCTGCTCAGTCCTGTGCTCTCTGGCTCATGTGTCTGTGGGGCTCTTTTTGAAATGGGTCCCATCAGTCCAGCTCAGTTCTTTCTGGGGGGCCATGTTGCCACAGAAGTTGCATCTCAAGGTCCAGGATGGTGTTTTGGGCCCAGATGTGAGGCACGGGTTCATTTCCAGACACCCAGTGGTTGTTTCCACCATTGTAAACATGTAGCACTTGCCGTGGTGGGTTTGCAGCAGTGTGATGTAACCGATTTGCCAGGCTGCCCCATATCTGTGTTTCAACCATCACCCACCGTGCCAGAGAGGCCTTTCCTGCTTAGCCCGCTCGATTGCAGTGCCTGTTTCACAGTTATGGGTAACTGAGAGGGGGTGTCCATGATCACAAGCCCACATGTGTGTTGCATCTCTTCTCTGATGACCTGAGGCATCTTGAGCCCATTGAGCCAGAAATAATTTGCTCTTACGTTGCCAGTCCAGATTAACCCGAGCTTTAATCCTGGTGGCTTGATCCGCATCTCCGTCGTCAAGATGTTCTTCAGCAGCCTAACTCTTGGGCACATGTGCATCTCATGATGAACTTCTAGAGCCAAGTTCTCTACCAGGGCAGCGATTTCTTGCCACAATTCATCAGCCCAGATGGATTTCCCTCTGCAATGCCAATTGGCCTTTTTCCGCCAGTCCTGCCACCCCAACACAGCATTTGCCACCATCCACGAGTCAGTGTAGAGGTAGATTGCTGGCCATTTCTCTCGTTCAGTGATACCTAAAGCCAGCTGGATGGCTTTCAGCTCTGCAACTTGACTTGATCTACCTTCTCCTTCAGTAGCTTCTGTGACTTGTTACACAGACTTTGTCCCTGTGATACAAAAGGAACTGTCATTTAAGAGAGTGTATCGCTTTTAGTTTTCAGGTGACTGATTGTATGGTGTGACCTCCTTAGCATGTGTCACTTTCTCCACGTTCTCCTCTGATGATGACAGTAGTCCGAAATTTTCATCTTCAGGCCAGTTAGTGATGGCTTCCAAGATCCCTGGGCAATTGGGGTTTCCTGTTAAACCTTGCTGTGTGATCAGCACAACCCATTTACTCCAGGTAGCACCAGTGGCATGATGTTTGAAAAGGACTTCATTTTTGAACATCCAGCCTGGTCCTGGCAGTTGGAGCACCAGGAGGAGCTGTGCTTCAGTCACAATCACTTCTGAGGCAGCTTAAATCCACTCATAAACTGCCAGTATCTCTTTTTCAGTTGGTACATAGCAAACTTTGGATCCTTTGTATCCCTGACTCCAGAACTCCTGGGGTCATCCTTGAGTATTTCCTGGGTCATTCTCCCTGAGCATATTTTGCCAGAGATTCCAGGAAGGACCATTCTTCCTGGCTGCAGGGTATGGTGCATTTTTAATATCTTGTTCTGACTTGACTGGCCCAAGGGCAGTTGCATGAATCCTTTTAAATTTGCTCAAAAGCTTGTTGTTGTTCAGGAACATACTTAAAATCATCCTTCTTCCACATGATAGAGCTTACAATCTGGAATATGCATCCTTTGAAAAACAGCTTCTAGGAAAGCCTGTATTTCCTTCTTGCTGGTTGGTGGGGACATAGCTACTATTTTGTTAACCATGTCCACTGGAATACAACAATGTCTATCTTGTCATTCTACTGCTAAAAAGTGAATTTTCTGGGCAGGTCCCTTGGCCTTACTTTGCTTTATAGCAAAACCAGCCTTCAGGAGGATTTGGGTTGTCCTCTCCCCTTTCACAAAAAACTTCCTCTTCTGTGTTTTCCCACATGATGATGCCAACAATGTGTTTGAAGTGTTCTGGAGCCTCACCCTTTCCCAGTGCAGTCTGGATCAGCCCTTGGTGGGGCTGTGTTTCCACACATGGAGCAGACAGTTCCAGGTGTACTGGATACCTCTCTAGGTGATAGCAAACTGTGGCCTGCACTCTGCTGCTAAAAGAAGAGAAAAAAAAAATTAGCAATGTTAATNGCTGTTCTTCAACCCTCAGCAGTCCCTGAACAGAGGGGTCCTCTGAGAGACCAGGCAAGGTGTTCAGCTGTCTCATTTCCTCTGTCTCTATAGCAGCTATCCCAAGAATTCTAACAATCCCTGCCTTTTTGGGTCCTTGAAATACCCTCTTTTGAGGTAACCTATGCTGAGGAGGCACAGGGCCTCTGGGCCAGCCACAGTGGGGTGTTTTTGCCATTCATTTCCAGTCATTCTCTCTCCACCTTCCAGTGCAGTCAGCTGTTGGGATCCCCTTGGCACCCCAGAAAGAGATGGATTCTGTCCCCACATATCTTGATGGCACCAGGGTACATCATGTGCTAGTTTGAACTAAAGCCTTACACTCTTGTGTGTCTGACGTGCCAGAGCACTGGATCCACACAGTCCAGTAGATCTGATTGGCTCTTTCTTTTGAAACCTGTCTGGAGCCAAGGCCCTCTCTAGTCCTGGTAATGGCACTCATTGCTCATTCCTTGTAAATACAAACTGAGGTCCCTTCAAGAGGATTGTAAGCAACATCAGCCCTCCTATTCTGTTTGAGGACTTGCTCACTGGAAATTGAAAGTGGCATTTATCCAGAACTTCCTGTGGTGGCTCTTCTTCCTTTCAACTCACATACCCATGCTGCAAGAGCAGAGGTGGGTTTTCCATCCCATTTCCTCATTTCCTCATGTCCTGTCCAGGGTCATGGAGGTAAAACCTCAGGTCATCTCATGGCATGGACCCTCTCTCTCAAGCGTGGAGCACTTATTCCCAATGGAAGAGACTCTGGTCCATATTGGCAGGACATGGGAGATCTTCTCTCTTGCTTGAGACTTTCAAATCTGTCTGTGGTGTTGGACAGTCTTTCCACAGTTAAGGAGCATGTCATTAGGGAGGAGAAAAGATGATCTTCATATTCCTGGAGCAGGGTAGTAATTTGAAGCACTGTTGGTTCTCCTTTCATTGACATCAATGCCAATGAGCTGGCGTGCAAAAATGGTGCACTCCCTAAAATGTTCTACCAGGTGGATTGTGTACACTGGTCCTCACATGGATCTACAGAGGTCTACAGCTTGTTATTTGAATTGAATACAGCTCATCCTCTCAGGTACTGGATACTTTTCTCCACTGTGCTCCAATGGCTTGGGTGCATTGTTAGATAACCCTTGAGAGTATACCTTTCTCTCATGCTTGAAAGGAGTCACCTCCAAAGGCTGAGTTTCTGTTCTCTTCTCAATTCCCTTGTCAATGCCTACATCCCAGAACAGGGATCCCAGTTGCTTGGCTTCACTACCATCTAATTTCGTATCGTGGGCCATGATATCCCAGCGTCAGGGCAGCCAGGTCACATGGGGCTCATTCAACTGGCAGCTAAAATCTATTTATATCTCTTGGAGATCACTCAGAGATAGAGATAGAGATAGGGTGATTACCTCTGGCCCTGCCTCTTCCTCCTACTCTGAGGGCTCTGCTTCATCTTCACCCCTCACTATGCAAACTCTTCTTGAATTTCTTCTTCTGTCTAGGGGCAGCTGCTACCAGCACAGGTTTTTCTTCTGGCCGTGGTACCTATTGGTCTGCTTTCTTCCTTCTCCTTGTGAGGGTGCTCTCTAGTGATCAGCAGCGTCCAATATACAGTAACCAGGGTAACAGTAACAGTTATACCTATTGCATAACTTTGCCCCTTTCTGGAGCTACCACAGCATTTTTTCTTTCCCATTTTTTATCAGTCCAACAGGATGTAAGGCCCCAAATGACTCACCAAAAAGGTGTTTATAGTGTTTCCTGTACTCTGGGTTAAACACACAGGAGAAATACTGACTTGATGTTCTCAAGACAGAAGTGTACTGACAAACTATAGAAAAATCAAGGAACTTTGGCAAAAGGTTTACTATAACATCCAATCAACATAAAGCATTTCTCACCGCATTAATTTGGCCCATTCAACTTTGCAAACTTTAAAACTGTTCAGTGTTAAGTTACTCAAAATATGTCAAGAGAGAATTAGACGAGGAAGACAGAAAGATATAGGAAAGCACCAAGCTACCAGTTCTCAGGTGCCAGCAGTGCTCAGAGACAAACTCCAAGAGAAAGGTAGACTCAAGACATGCTGGCCTCATGTTCAGCCTTAAATACCCCTGGGACTTTATGAGCCCTCCCTCCAGGTGGGACTTCCAGTCATTCAGCCCCTCATGAGCTGGGTTAGGGAAGAGTGGAGCCCCCACTCCAGTGTGCTTGTGATTGGCAGCTCTGCTGGGCTGGGATACAGGCTCTGGGATGTGGGGTGTGGGGCAGTTCGCTGTCTAACCAGAGGAAAGCCTGACCTGCCCTGTCTCCCTGAGACAGACATCCCAAAATGTATCGAAACATCAGCCCCTCCAGGCTCTGACACGGGATCCTGTAGATTTTCAGGGTTGAATTCCAAGCCGCTGGAGGACAGAAGTCTTCCAAATACTGGCCCATGTCCTCTCACATTCCATGCCACTCATGACTACCAACTCTCAAGGCAGATCTCTGAAAGGCTTCCCTAAAAATCTCTTCTGTATCTCTAAACATGGTGTAGACTGTACTAAGGAGACCTGGCAGACCTAGCAACAAGAACACGTTTTCCTTAACATCCAAGGGAAATGAAAAGTTCTCAAGAGGTGTTGTAACAGGCCTGAGGGAGAAAAAGGGGGTGAAAGGCTGGGGAAAATAATCCTCCCCTGTTCCCCCTACAGACTGAATATAGTCTGGACTTGCAAAGGTAACACCTCAGGTTAAGGTAGGAGAACAACACTGAATACACAACCCAAATAACCCTCATTGCCCCTGATATTATCATGTTATAAGCTGATATCACAGTACAGCAACAAAGCAATCCTGATCCCTTCCCTCTCCCTACTCTGAAAAAGAACACCACAAGAAGCACGAATGGAAATACATACAGGGTTAGGTAGAACACCCACATGAACAGACCAAGCAACATTGTGACCAGTGGCACCCTATCGAACACAGCAAATGCTTGGCTCAAAGCCACCAGATGTGTTATTATCTCAACCCTTTGTGTCACACATTGCGTGACAAATAAGCTTGTAGTAATTTAGGAATTTAATTCAATTTAGTACTCCCACTAAAATCATGCATTACTCACTGCACCCTCTGCTTCACCTGCAGCACCCTGGAGAGGGGAATTTGAAGCACAGAAGGCAAAGATCATAGGAAGAGATAAGAACAATTTACTGGAAACAGCAATGAGATAAGAAAATTAACACTAACAGAAACAATACTAAGGACAGATGGTACAAGAAAAGGAGCAATTCACAGGAATCTCCTGACAAGAGGCAATACTGGATGGCTCCATCCACCACTTTTGCTTGCCTAGCCTAGAACCCCTTCTCCCCTTCTCCTTGTCCCCCAGCAAAGACATGAAGTGGTATAGAATAGCCTCCAAGTCATAGCCATGCCCCTCCTGGCAAAAAAAACCCTGTCCTAGCTGGAAGCAAGACAGATGAGAATGTCTACATAGAGACAGAAAAGATTCAAAGGCAGTATGTTGACCCATCAATGTATTCCTTAACTTCCCCATGCTACCTACATTAATTCTGTAAATAAGGGCATTTATACACATTTGTAATAACTGTATAAGAAAAGCATTATAACAAAACACAGGATAAAACAAAAAAAACCCCAAAACCCAAAACATGCTTAAAGAAGTGATTCACTGCCCTGTTAGTGAACAAAACCAGGTTTGTCTGGCTGTGGAACACAGGTTACATCTTGTACTGCAGACATGAGCTCAGTAAAATACAATTAAACAATTACAGAATAGTTGTGGACCTATAATAGACAAAGGACACTCCAGAGCCCCCAGTCTTCTCTATGGAAGAGGTACACTTGCCTTTTAGGAATGTGTTGAAAGATTCCTGCCATACTTTACTTTCACTGCCACTTGAAAGATACAGATTATTCCTTCTCTTCTCATCGCTCTGTGTTAGCATGCCAGTGTCTTCTGCTTGTTTCCACTAGAACTAACACAGTCAACAAACTAAAAGGCAGCTGACTCAATCTGACCAGGGCTGCCTTTCATAAATTACACTTACATTTATGACATGCTCAGGTTTATGTTGTGCTCAGTATCTGTTCCAAAATATTTCAGTTGTTAAAGAAGAGCCAAGTTTGCCAAAAGAACAGTTTCTCTACACAAAGAAATGATACCTGGAAATCCTGCCAAGTGAGAAAAAGGTCATCCATTTAAGCAGAGACTGAAGTTGACAAGTAGACTCCCCTCCCCCACAGACCTGTTCAGATCTATCATGCGTGAGCTGAGCATCTGAAGAGACACAAGCTAGCATTACCCTTGACTTGTGTAACATGACCATTTCACACCTGACTTTTTGTTTTTAATGGGGGCTTATTGTAGACCGGTCATATTTTTTTCATATTTCCCAATGCATTTTATATTCTAACTTCGCTTTTTCTACACATAAAATGGTTTGAATACAAGGGAGGTGAAGTGTCCTTTCTTTAAAATACGTCTTTACTCGAATGACTTCATAATCAAACAGCTTTTCAAAAGCTAGACTACTGGAGAACTGCCTCAGGATTTAGGCAGAACATCCAAGATGCCAGAGTTTGGGGCTGCAGCTCTGAACCCCTCAAGTCATGTGCCATCAAAGCCTGGAGCTGCCTGGTGCATTCTCTGATTCCCACATTTCCAGGTACCTGCAGCAGCAACACTGTGGATGGCCAAAATCACCCATGATTTTGGTGCCAAATTCAGCTGCTGACCAAAGTAATAAGAAATCAAGAATAAGTTCTGTTTCTGCCCAAGCCTTCTGTGAGATGTACATTACAGTAGGCATTCCTGGAGCTCACCTAACCTTTGGCAACAAGTCACATTACAGTATCCTCTTACAGTGTTTCTCTTGTTCCTAATGCTTCTTGTATTTCTTGTTTTGCAGGAGAAGAGCTTACATAGGAAGGGTGGGGATTGCCTCTAGCCAGCTTCAGAGCTAGTCTGGTGCTGACAGCACTTTTGCAGAAGAGAGGTAGGAGATAAGGTTTTTGGCAGCCTCAGGCTGAGTAGGGTAAGTACATACACTCTCCTGTTTCCTAAGAGAACATTCCAACCACTTGACTGCTATGCTTAAGGCAGGCCCAGCTACCATCTTCCTTCTTCTCCATCCAAGTTTTAAGTCCTTCAAAACAGCCACTTTTCTCTGAAGAGAGCCCTAACCTGTGAATCTGAGGGCAACTGAAGAAGCAGGAGCTTAAATAGCATGCCTTTGCTCCCTGCCTGGTTAGGATCTCCAGCATCTTGCGTTTTGTGAACATTTCTGGTAGCTCTAGGAGGCAAGTTGCTCAGTAGGAAGGCTACAGTTTTCCCCATGTAGTTCTTCCAAATGTCCATTTCCCAGCATGCATTATGTAAAGTCCTGGGTTGTTTTTCCCAGGCCAGACCAAGCTTCACTGCTGGGTGGATGAGACGATCACCATCCCATATCTCTTCCACCTCTACCCATTTGACTTCTGGCTGCCATTCTGCATTTTTCCACACCAAGCCATGCAGTTACAGCTGTGCATCCTTCTCTGTTAGAACTGCAGCTGTGTCAATCTCTACATTGCTCAGCTAAAATGAAAGGCTTATCCTCAAGGCATTTGTGAATTTCATTATTAGGAAAGTTCAAAATACATTCTTGAGTCCAAAGCTAAAAATGACACACAGAAAAATCCTTAACAAATTAAACTTCTCCTCAGACTGAATTTGATATATCATGCAATTAAAACCACCACCCCTAAAATAGTGATTAGACCAAACTGCAGTGTTTTGATAGATTTCAGCAGACTTAAAACTGGTAAATACTACTTCAGGTTTTACCCTAGACAGTATAAATATTAGGCAGACCACTATGTTGAAAGCAGCTAAAGTAAGTGTGTGTGTGTGTGTGAGTGAAATAGGAAACATTAATAAGAGTTTGAGAATTAGAGAATTGCATTAAATTAAATCCCTCATTGATATGTTAGTGCCCACTATGGTCAGGGTTGTGTTTCAGATTCATTATCAAATTTAGTACTTTGTACTGACTCCCAAAAGAGGATGGCTGATAACTGAAATCAAAATAATAATAAAGGAGTTATTCACTTGTGGTCTGATTGGGACTCCAAATTCTCATCAAATGAGGAGCAAATACAAAAAGTGAATTTGATCACTTCTATTTTAGGAGTTTTTTTGATTTGTATTCAACAAGCAGATATGGAAAGATGTTGTTTTCTTTTTCAAAAACATGACTCGATTTTGTTGATTGTTGAAAATTAGCTTCATGAATATTTCAGTATGGAAAAGGCATTTCATCAAGTATTCACTGACTTCATAGAGCTAATACACAATTGGCTTAAAATAACTTCTGTTTACAAGGCTGTATTACATGGAAAATGTGCAATCTACTTGGTTTAAGATGGGTATTATTCAACCCAGATATCAAAGCAAAAGATCTCTGACCATCTTGTAGCTAGTCAGTATGGAAAATAATGCAAAGGGTATTCCTTACCAGCCTAGATATTTTTAAGAGTATTGGGTCTGAGACAGGTCCAGAACTTCTGAACTAAGTTCCTCTGTTTTGACTTCTGAATGCATTTCAGTATTTCAGTGAATGGGCTAGACAAACTCAGGTAAAATGCTGAGAATTTTTAAAGATTTCATTTTAGACATTTAATATTGAAAATCAAAATCACATATTTCTAATGATTCATAGATTGTAGCAAGATTTCCTTGGGAAATCACAACTTTGTGACAGAGAACCAGAACAAATTTGGCTAAGGGATGATAAGTAAGTAAACAATGCTGTATGGCAAACAGTATTGGAAGCCCAGTGCTGTACGGCAAACTGTCTGGAAGCCCATTTACTAAAAGCTCTTACCATCTTTATGTTGATTTACTAAACACAAGTTTACAAAAATTCTGTTGTGTGGATTTAAATTCATACATTAAATCTAGAAGGCATAGAAATTCCAAATACAAAGTGCTTGTGTCATGTA
>WBNO01028910.1:0-50844 GCA_013400575.1 Peucedramus taeniatus | reverse complement strand
ACACTTTGTTCCACTACCTTATTCTTTTGTGAGTTAATCCTCAAATCTTCCCTAACCTTTAGAAGATAACAACAGCTTTAAAATGTTACTGTGCTTGTGAAGAGTCAGAGAAAGACACGGTGATGCTGAGAGCAAAGCTTCTTTTCACCACTCTCCCCTGGCTGTCAGATTCTTCTCAGGCAGACTGCACCACCCCTCACTTTAGAACAAACTATCTCTAAGGTGTCTGTACCTGCCTCTAGAGAAAAAAGATTCTGCAATTGGCTTCAACACCTCTCAGCAGTGATATTGTGGGACAGCACAGGCCCAATGGAGCTTCAAAAATGGGGCATCTGGAACATGGTCTTGCTCTCTGCTTATGCTTAAGAACAGAGAAGGGAGAAGGATGGAGACTTGAACTGCAGCTGAATGAAGTGTGGCTATATGGAAACTTTTCCACTGTCTACAGCTCATGTTTACAATCTCCAAATTCCTCCTGAACATAGCTTCTGTGATTATTTAGGAAAAAACACAGATTACTTAGTTATTACTATTTCTTAAAAAAATATTTTCTATCTTTGTCTTAGTTTCAGCCAATCCAGTCTTATTGTTAGAACCATTGTTTGCCTGACCTTCTGGCTTAGCCACTACTACTGCTCCTCAAAGAGCACCCATATTTTCAGTCCAGTCACTGCAAAGGTAGGAAGTGGGTAGCTAATGGCCTACATTTTGGCTTGTCTGCTGGTTTGCACATGGAGGATATTTGCTCTTTACTAATCTGAATTTAGATCCTGTGTTACCAAGTTTAGTTCTCCATCCACAGTTACAAATAACACAGTGGAACAAGTACATGCTGGATCTCATGCTGCCAGGCATTCTGACATACACTCAGCTCACACACTCCAAGAGTTTTAATTCTTCCTACAGGTCACTTAGGAACAGCCATAGGGACCCAGGGGTTTCCATGGGTTGTATACACCTTTGAAGAGACACTTATACACCATAAATGTATGTGTGATTTGAAGACTACAGTGATTTGCAGCTTCCTCCCACATAGGTTTTGTCCATGTTATTAACTACTTATTCCACGAGCATGTATCACAGGCCAATGGGCATAAGGCTGACACAAGGCTATCAATAGCCTGGCCAAAACAGTGAGTATTGCCAGCTATACATACACATTCCTCAGCAAGAACTCAATACTGCTTCCAATGGAGTAACTCTTGTGCTTAATAGTGGCAATAGACTACTTTAGAGCACTCTGTGCCTTGCAGTGTGTGAAACAACTCTTGGCTGATATCTCTCCTGCTTGACCATTTTGCTAACTTACTGATATTTGTAGTCTGAGCCACTCAGTCTAGTAATTTCCAGAATCAAGCCCAGCTTCCACACCTCTTGTTCCAGTCCAGCCATTCTTAGAGTGCTCAGAAAACAGACTACAGCAATAGTTCTCTAGCTTATCCCTCTTGAGGACACCATAACAAACTAAAGCCATTCAATGTCAGCTTATCTTCCTTTCTTGGTTTTGAAGAGCTGACAGTGCTCTGCAGTGAAATGCTTTCAAAGACCCTGCAAGGCTTTGTCTTAATAATTAGAATTCTATTTCGTGTAACAAAAAGTCAGTCCACACAATCTTCTGGCTGTTTTTTTTTTTTTTTCCCCTAGAAGTGTGAAATGAGGGAGGGACAGGGAAGCTCCCAGTGGAAGCTTCACAGAAGGGTGGGAGGGCATATGGTGGTGTTGAAAAACTGGATGCAGAGCTGATTAGAGCTATTCTGTGGAGACAAGGAGGTGGGCAGAAAAAGAAAGGGATCTGTATGCTCATAGAGTGCTTTCTTATTTATTGGAAGCATAAATAACCATTCGTATTTCCTGTGCAGTTCTTTCTCATCAGACAATTGCTAGCATTCAAAACACTGGATTAGAACTGGCAGGTTGGAACTGTCATACTTTCTTAGTTTCCACTGAGATTCATTTCTTCCAACAAGTAAAATGAAACTAGACTGTGCTTCAAAATATTACTTTCCCTTTGTTACAAAACAAAATTTTTAAAGAAAAGGGTTTTTTTAGTTAATTTTTAATAATGTTTTACTCGAAAATGAAATTGTGGGACAACTTTTTTGTGATATGTTTTAAATATGAAAAATAACTGCACACTAAGGAGTTATCAATGGAAAAATTTGAATTTTTGTAAAAATAAAGGGAAAATAAAGTGTTGATTCTTGCTTCTTGTTAAGGCATTCCAAGCATGTAATCCAGCAACCTCCCAGGTCACATTTTCTGGTGTCAGATGACAGCTAATGAAGTTCATGTTTTCTGAGGGAAAAAGGTTGAAGAAAAAAGCATGTTTCTTTTTCCACTGGTAGAGCTTTACTTTGAGCTTACAAAACATTTCTGTCTTCCAGAGAAAGACACATTTTGTGGTGTGTTTCCGATTTTATGCACTGTGAGAGAGAGACACACCATTTACATTTAAAAGAGGTTGTCACATTTATTTTTGCATTGAAAATATAAAGTTTTCAGAGAAAACCCCCAATACTCATGGAGTTTTCAATACAGCCCAATCCATTTTCTGTGAGAACCTATATGGTTTTATATTGGACTGTGTCTGAAACCAGATTTTTTTTTTTTTTGGTAGAAGTATTAGTCAGTTAAAATTTTGACCTGAAAACCTTTTTAACCAGGTATTTTTATATCATTCGCACTATTATTTTCCAAATTCACCTACATAGTCTGGCTATGTGTCTCAAAACTCATTTTTTTTGCTTAATATTTTATTCTCAAATTACAGCTGATTTGAATTTCATACAGATATTCTTCTAATTCAAAATCATACATCCAAGACACATGAAAAATGTCTTTGACAGGAAGCCAAATAAAATTAATTTAAAGTTTTAAAGATAGCAGCAGTTACTATTTTTTTTTTCAATAGAAGCATCTGCTAGAAGTCAAATTTATAGCTTATTCCCATAGTGCCCATCAAAGAAGTACAATGGTCAAGCAGTAGGTTTTTAAGACTTCGAGTTTTCTAAAGGCTCTTGACAGCATCTTTTGTTATCCCCTCGGATATCATGTTGCTGGATACCTATGAACACCACAACAGAATCAGGGGAAGATACACCAAAGTTTTCAAAAAGAAAAAGGGTAAAAACCACAGCAGAATTGTCAAAACAACAGAACTTCAGTTTTTTTAATAAGAAGACATAAACCACAGAAATCTGTTTGAATAGAAGCAATGTAATTAGCAGGTCAAGAGAATTTCTTTTGTTTTCCATAAATAAAATTACATTTAAGAGCATGTGAAGTGTTTTTCTCTCCTCCTAGGAAAATGGTGAGAGCACAGTTTTAATATTTATGTGTTTTTCCTTATAAAAATCCATGAAAAAAGGACTTCACCACTCTAAAGGTTACACAGAATTACAACAATAGGTTTAGTTGATTTGAATAGCCTTTTGGCATGTTGATTTATGCTATAAGAGTGGCCAAGCGCTTTAACAGTTTAAACAGGATAATGGGGTAGAGAAAGCATGCTGAGCAAATGCATTCCAACATTTAAGGACTTAAAATGTCTGAATTAAACTAAACTGACATGTATTCATTCTTAGCGAATTTGCTATAATTATATTGGGAATGTCTGAAACAAGACCGAGATCACCTGCCAGCTGATCTGAGGGGGATACTGGTTCCCATTATAGGAACTACATTTCAAGCTGTTGGCCACATACCTAGACATTAAGCAAATGGAGCAATACCTCAGTTAGTATAAAAGCATTACAGAACTAAGGCCACTTCAGCTTTGGCCAATCTTTGTTGAAGATACAGATGGCAATAAAATAACAAAAAGCCCAAATGAAATCATCCAAAGTAACATAAAAAATATGTTAGTGAATTGATCTATAATCAGTAAAATAGGATGGCAAAATCAGGTCTAGAATGAAGTCAATCACTTAAATATCTGAGGTCTCAGAATTCTGAGGTAAGGAGGATTCATTTAATGCATAAATAAAAATGGCTATAAAATCAATTAATCTGTATTTTAATAAGCATTTTATTGCCATCTGACTTAGACAATCTGTGAAGTTCAGTAAAGCTCAATTAAATCTGGATCATCTGGAGAGCTACTTCTCTTCATAGTCTTATACCATGTTGTCTCTTAACATTGTTGATCATCTCTGTTTTCCTTTTCAGAGAAATTTGGTGATTGCCAAAATTCTTTTCCCTGAAGCACGTTTCAGAAACAACCCCACAAGGCTTTCAGATCTGGTGTAAAACTCCTCTCTTCTGGCATAGGACCTCGGGGACATGCTAAAATTTATAATCCAGAGGGTAACCCAAAATACTTTGAGGGACATCTTTTCAGGAAATGAGTTGGAATTTCTGAGGTTTCTCAATACAACTCATATTTCCTTTTTTTCTTTTAATTGTGTATGGCTCACAGGTGAGTCAAAGTTGTATGATCTATATGATAATCTGTGACATGCTACCTATGCATGGATGGTTTCTTTTGTCTCTACTCCTCTTCCTATGATCCCTGGCTGTTTCAATGGAAGCAGAGATTCCCTGGCATTTAACAGACTTGATTTATTCCTCCATAATGCATACAGTTCTACATCTAAATTGCTCCAGTTTTTGAGGATGGGAGCTGTAAATTGCAGAGAATTTGCATATGATGCAGGATTTGGCAGCAAGGGCACTGAAAAATATTCTTATGTTTGACATTTCCAATATTAGACACCTAAATCCTCAGTTAGACTCTGAAGTATATGGTCTGTTTGTTGAGCAGCTGATGGTCTAGCTGACATCAATTGACACTGTGGGTGAAAAAGTGCTTGACATATTGGAATCTCTAAACACAGAGGGACAAAAATAAAGCATAAATAAAGGTGCATTTTAATTAGTACAAAACACTGTGGTTAAGACTAGCAAAAAAGAAAAAATAATGCAGATTTCCTTTAAAATTAGGTAGTTGAATTTTCTATTTAGCTGAGATTTTATGAGGCTCATCACTCCTGACTTTATTCACTAGACAAGCCTGGTTGACATGCCACACGTATTAGGCTAAAATTATCAGTGATAAAATAGCAATATGGAACCTCCTAGCAATTTCATTTTCTCTGTTTCCACAGCCCTTTTTGTTTGTTTTTGGTTGGTGGTCGGTTGTTTTTTGGTGTGACATCCTTCACAGTGTCCACAACCTAGCATTTGTACAATTAATGGCTTCCTCTTAACCAGCCAGGAAACCTGGACAGCCCCACTTGGAGTCTGCTCAGCCTTGCCTGGTCAGGGATCACAACCAGAATCTCCCATCCAGGGGAGCCCCATTTCCCAGAAGATCTTCCAACAAGTACTCATCATAAGTCACTATCCTGCAGACTTGGACAGCTTTGTTCTCTGCATGAAGTATTTTATTTTATTTATTTATGCATGGAAATGGACATTTTGGTGGAAGATAAATCTGGGTAACATTTCTCCTTTCTGATAAAGTATCAAAACTGTTCTAAGCATCTTTCCTGGGCACCTACTGGTCAGTGTCAGGTGGATGCAAGGGGCTAAGTGGGATTGATGTGGTTGCCCTTATCCTCTTGGCCGGCAAAGTGACTGAGGAGGACAGTTTGCACAAATCCATTGTGTGCACCGGTGTGCATCTTTGCAGGAAACAAAAATACAAAAAGAATCTCCTATAATCTTTGTAACAAGCTCACTTGCATGGATAAAAAGCTGCAGTTTATATCATTGCCCTTTTCTCAGACTTTTAGGCAAGTAATCTGCTAGATTCAAGTTGGATTATAACAGCTCCCTTTAGAGAATTCAGACTACTGTCGCACCAGAGAAATCCAGTAGAGCTGAATGGCCAATATGTAGTTATTCAGACTTGGAATTCAGCCTAACCATGAATTTTTCAACCTCTAGCTCCTCTAGTATCAAGCATACCTTCTACACCTGTTATTAACATGTCTTCTAATACCCTTAAAGTTAAGAAGTATATCTGTCTATCTATCTATCTATCTATCTATCTATCTATCTATCTATCTATTTATCTATCGA
Organism: Peucedramus taeniatus; assembly: GCA_013400575.1. NCBI lineage: Eukaryota > Metazoa > Chordata > Aves > Passeriformes > Fringillidae > Peucedramus > Peucedramus taeniatus. The sequence goes on along the minus strand of WBNO01028910.1, from coordinate 44,820 downwards.
TCTAGATCTGCATACATATGGGTTTTTTTTCCTTTTGCCATGACTACAAATGTCTTATTTAGAGAAACATTTTTTTTCTTGTTTTGTGCTTTATCAATTCCATTTTCCTACTTTGTGTTTTTGAATAGCAACAAAACCTGGAAAGAATTTCACACTGTGATGCATTTTCAAAACAGTTTTGCTACTTTGAATGTAAATTTTGTAGGTGCAAGGAGCACTGTCATAGCTGCTGTACAAATTGAAAAGCTTTAAGCAGGTGCAAATTAATTCACTTTGTCCTAAGAACTTACACTTGGTAGAGAGCTCTCTTTACAACCAACTTGCACGAGGTGGAGCAGATTCCTTCCAAACTGAGACAAGTGCTTGTGTTGAGTTATTGAGGGTGAGTTCTGCTGCAGGATCCTCTTAACTCTGATAAGCAAATACAGAAGGATGAACTGATGGGTTTGGAGAATCTGAGTCTCCTAAAGAGAAGTCCTGTAACTCTTGAGAAAAATTGGTTTTGATTCTCTTTTTCTGTATTATAGAAATCATACATATGTGTACATCATGAATAAAAGTAATGTGAAAAAATCCTAAAATTGAAAGTTATTTACAGTGAACTCTTTTAAATTTAAACCCAGCTGTGTGTCTCTGATATGGGTTAGAAATATGTATATTTTCTTGATGTTGCTTGATTTGCTAATCCTGAGAAATGCAAAAAAAAATTGCTTTGAGTACTTCATTCCAAATGGATAAAATAAATGTCCTGAATTTCAAAGTCCTTCCTCACAGATACATAGTTGCCAAATAACTCTGTTTTAATGAGGTTTTTTTAAATGTGTTATTTCTCTTCTACTGACATGTTCCAAGGTCCTTTCCTATTTCTCCTCCTCCTTTTCATTTTCTTCATTCCTCTGCTATTTGCTATATGTTTACTGATTGTTTCCCTCTAATATCTCCTTTAGTTTTCTTTCGGTGGCTATGTCTTATTCTCCCTTTACTCTAGAGAGTATTCTTTATGTTTTCAGAGAAAATATATGGAATATTTGCCCCTCCCTTGCACACACACACACACACACACACACACACTGACATGCTCAAATCCACTGGGTGCTAAACTTGCTGCAGCTCCTCCACTGGTGCTCTTTTTTGTCTTACAGAATATTGGCTTCTTTTTTTTTTTCCTACTCAGCTCCCTGTACAGAAATCAGTGTTCTGCTACACTGACTGGAGTGACAGTAATGCAGGAGACACCAGGCCAACAGCACGATGCACAAAGAACTGTTCTCCAAAAAATTCCTCTCTGCTAAAAAAGGAGGAGGAAGCCACACTTTGTTTCCTCCATGGATGGATTAGCAACCCCATTTTTTCCCTGGCTCTTCTGCTCCTCTCCTCCCCCCTCAATCACCCTCAAATCCAGAATTGAATAGTTTAGGCTTAAGGGACACTAGTTCAAAGAAAGGACTTAAAAATTGTTCCTCTTTTATTATATCATAATCTGGTACAAGAGCCCAAAACATAAATGCTGTTGCTCTCTGGAAGGTAAAGAGAGGCTATTACTTGGGTCAGCAAAATCTTTGTGGGGGATTAGTGTTTTGTTCCCTCAGATTAGGAGACATTAAAAAAAAAACTTGAATCCTTGACAGTATTTCCCTGAGTTAATCTCCTCTCATGCCTGTTGGTATTTGCAGTGTCCACCAATGTCAGTCTCTTCTGGTTATACCGTGAGGTCGGGTATATTGTGGAACAATCCACACACTGACCATTCAGGAGGGTAAAATTACACTCTGGTGCTAGAAAAGGAGTGACAATGGAAGTCATTTTCAGCTGGGCAGGCTTGAGAGATGATATCGAGAGATTCAGTATGTTTCCAGTGAATTCAACATACTTGTCTTCACAAATTATTCTTTAGTAGTTCCTGCTTTTTTATTTCTTGTTGGCTTTTGTCCCCCTGTGAAATAAAACATAAGGAGTAAAATCACTGTTTTCTGGGCTGTTTGTATGGGCATTGTTGATATTAAAAATCTGAGGCTGTTTTGATTCATTTTTCATGCTGAAGTATCCCTGGTTTTATTTCCTGATGGGGTGAATAAAACTACTGAACTCAGACTCAACGCCAGGATGTGTAGCTGGAATTGCATTGAGGAGACCAGTCAGGAGTGTGTTTAGACAATCACAGGCTCTGACCTGCAGAATTAAGGTTATCAGAGCCTAGTGGATTTTCAAATGGCTTCTGTTAAAAATTGGCTGAGTATTATGTGGGGATGGATAAAGGGAGATTTTATTTTGTTTATTGAAGTGGGTCAACTAACCCTATGCAGGACTAGTGCTTCACACTTGGCTGTTCTCTCCCAGCCTTTCAATAAATATATTTGGTTTAAAAAATGAAAGAGAGAGGATAAAGTAGATACTGTTAGAGGCTTACTGGTAAATCATTTAAGGCACAGGAAGGTTGGACAGCTACCTGTGCTTCTGTGACCCACTGAATTATTTCACAATGATCTGTAACATGGAAATTTGATCCAAAAAATTTACCACTGGGGTTCACTTTTTTTCTTGGAACTGTACTTGCTGTAATAGTACTTCAACACGGACAAATACAGAACCGCACTTGTACCACCAAAAATATAGAAATTAGGGTGGTTTTAATTGCCTTCAGCAATTTTCTATATTGTTTCTGAGTGAAAATATAAGCTTTAATAGTTTGAAAATTCTTTTTTTTCCCCTCCCAATCTTATTTTCCTTGTGTTTGAAAAACACTTATTGTAACAATGCTGAGCAATAGAAGTGTTTTTTTATTTTCAAAGCATTAAACAAGGAACGACTAATTGCATTAGCTGTTTGGCACAGGTTCGACACAGCTTTCACCCTTCATTCAATTAGAGCTTGCTTTGAATTTGGTGAGGTCAGATTGCATCCCAGTTAGGTGTTATGACTCAGATCATGTCCTACATATATTTTTTGCAATTACTGAAGTAACACTAAGAACTGTTGACAAATGAGGTACATTTCATCAGGTCTGTTTAGCAGATGGGGAAAGCAAGTCATGACAAAAGGAAATAACATAATAACAAGTGGCAAAACCAGTCATTAGCCCTGGTGAAGCTTGAAACTGTGTTTTGATATGGGAAGGGCAAAAATGGAAATAAAAGATTTCATCTCCCTTATTTGAGCACATTTCTCGTTTTGCTTGAAGTGAGGAGGTACCACAAACTGATGTACCCTAATTTGGTATATGTGGCATAAGGAGTTCTGATGGGAGCCCTTTCTTTCTCTCTGCTTACAGATGCACACATGGATGAACATTCTGTCCATATCCATAGAAAAACTGCAGTGGATTACACAAATTAGACACCCTCCTTTTAGCAGAAAATTATTTAGTAATCCCAATTAAAACAAGCACTGCCTCATGGTGCAGATCAGTCCCCATAGTTCATTTATAACGACAGTCACTCTTCAGTGCCTTACCCAGTGGTCCCAGTCAGCCCAGCTATCTATCCTGGTTCCTGCATTAAACCTACACGAGTCTGCCCTCTGGCATAAGGGCCTTCACGTTCCAGTTAGAAACGAGCCTACCTAAATTCAAGACCCGAATGCTCTTTTTCTGCTCAGATTCAGCGCCCGCCCCTGAGCGCGCAGCTGCTGGCAGCCCGGAGGCTGGCGGTGGCCCCGTGCCCTGCGCTGCTGTCGGCTCCCCAGAGGGGACAGCACCGTGGAGGCATTAGGGAACACACACGGATAAAATGAACAATACCCGACTGCAACAACCTCGAGTGCTGCTGAGGGTTATTAATCTTTAAGCGGGGTCTGGTTCCAGCGCTCGGAGCGCCCACGCCAGCTGCGGCAGCGCCCGCCGGGAGCGGGGAGGGGCGGGGGCGCNCCCTGGCTCAAGGACAAGCTGCTTTACTCTGCCCAGCTCCGAAGTTCGGTCTCCGGCCGCCCGGCCCGGGGGAGCGCTGCCTTCGGGCGCCTTTGCGGAAACTGCGCCGGCTGTGCCCCGGCATCTCCCGAGGGTCCTGCGCAGTTTCGCTGCGGCTGTTCCCGTCTAAAGCGTCCGCTGCCCGCGGGAAGGGCGGAGGGACGGGGTCAGCTGTTCTGAAATTGGCCCATTCCCAGACAGAATTTGTCAATCTCTTTCCAAGATGGGAACCGGGAAGGGGAAGCGGGAACGCAGCGCGTTGCAAGGCGGAGATCCTTCCAGACCTGCAAGCGCAAGTTAAGCTGTGAGAGATACACTTGGTTCTTCTGACCCATTCAGCATCTCTGGGCTTTTTCTTACCTGAGCACTTTTTCAGAGCTCCAGGTATGAAGTGCCTGAAGAACATCTGCCCCTGATCACTTCACAATTAGTCTGCAACTTCTTTTGAAATCAGAAGCACACAGATATTCTTTTAAAAAGTGATCTGTTATTTTTCAACTTTTTTCCTCCTCAAGTTTGCAGGACTAAAAGTATTTTTACTGAGTTGATATACAGGGCTTTCATGATACTGAAGTAATTTATGAAGACGGAACTGAACTAAAGACTTTTATACTGATCTTGAAGAGTGGGGTAACTGCCTTTTGCTGGAATACAGTTTTATGATGTGCAATAAAATACTCTATAACCTATTTGATAGAGTGGAAAAATAAATTTTCTTCAGCATTGCCTTTATGTTGCCACAATGTACCATTTTGGGTATTATCTGACTCCTTATGCTTCACATTCAGCAAGGGACTACTCCTTTTGCAGAGCTCCACTATGCCTGCACACAGACATTTTCAACATGGTTGGGGCAGCAAGTTGCAAATAGTAAATGTCGTTGCTATTTATAAAGTCTAAGCTTAGAAATCATCCAGGAAGCAAGATATCCTGCACAAACTCACGGTGTTTGTCTAAAGTAATTTTGATGAAGAAAATTGGATACCTTAAGAAATTATTATAGGGATGTGCAAATAAGCTTTTGCCTAGAGTCTTGATTTTAAAACTCTGTTTTAAAAATAAAGTTCAAAACAAAGGCTTGATGCAGGCAGCAGTTGCACAATGGATTCATATTTGACTCATTAGTACTGAGACTGAATGCCATGGAAGTAACTTAGGAGAAAGCAGTGAGTTATCCTGCCTTTTGTCTCTGAGCACATCTGGTTTTTATACATAATCACCAATGCAAAGTTTGGAACCAGGGCATGAATACCAGATCTGCCAGTCTGTTATTATTATTTTTATTTTGATGGGGCCAATGAATAATGGAGAGGCTTCTGCTAAATGAATAGCTCTGAGAAAGGAAGAAACCTTCTTTCAACAGCCTCTTGGTTTAGGTATTCCATTCAGAAATATGAAATCCATGTTCAAATTAATTTGTGAGGAGATTTGAATTTTCTTTTTCTAACATCCTGAGAGAGAATCAAAGACATCAGGTTCTTGTTTAGGAGGAAGTCAGGACCCTTAGCTCTTTGAATTTTGGCCAAAACACAAACATTTGTTGTTTTAGCTATTTCACAGATTTAAAATTACTTTACAGAATTTCGAGCCAGAAATCACATGAAAGACAAAAATATCCTATAGAAAATGAAAGACAGATTAAAGACTTTGGCCTAGAGTGCTCTCATCTTAATACACAGGACTTGAATGGCTAGCAGATAAATTCTGAAACTTCAAAATTACTCCCAGGTGTGCCACTGTTGTCTTTGTATGTTATGCCTTGAATACTTCTTTCTTCTTCTCTGTGCCTTAATATTTCCCTTGGAAAAGTGAATGGGAGGTCTAATGCCTCTGACCCCCCTTTTTATTACTTTGTTTTTTAATAAATGAAGAGAGTTTTTATTATTATAAATAATTTCTGATGGGTTATTTTAGCAGTCTCAAAAGTAGGATAGCTTCAACCAGAATAAAGACAAATTTTGTCTCTTTCCCTAAATGGATAGACATATTCAGTATGATGGTGGCAGGACGTACAGAAATTAGACTTTGCTCCTTTTTTTCTATTATTATAAATCCTAAGGTTGGATTGGCCAAGCATGGCCCAGCATGTCTTGCTAAGAATTAGTGACTGGATGAAAATACTTCCCCAAAAGGGACAGTGATTAATTCTCAGTAAAATTCACGAGGGATCAATCAATCTAACAAAACCATTCAATAGTGTTGTGGAAGAATTTGAAAAGAAATAATTTATGAATCTGAAAGTTTTTTAAAAAAGGTAACAGAGTTGTAAAAAGAATCTGTTGAGTAACATATACTGGTTAATTAGAAACTATGAATATGTGTACCTCAAAGGGCATTTTGATTATCAGCTTTCCTCTGTGTAATGAAAATGTAATATAATATTATTGCATTCAAGTTGTGTGGAACATGGGACAAGGGCATCTGTGACTACACAGTAAACAATGGAAGAAAGCAGTGAGCTTTGTGGTATTGCCTGGAGTGTAATCATGGAAGGATAGGCATCGTGGCTTACCTTTTATGAATAAAGAAGACAACGCTCTCCTTAGCAGTTTTCCATTTCTACTGTAAATTGGCTTTGGCCTGAATCTCCCAAAGCTGGCCTTCTGCTTGGCAATGAAAAGTGCTCAGTAGGGAAAGCTTCACACAACTATTAATTTCTGTGACCTACTTGGGCTTCTGAAGGTTCAAAATTCACTGAAGAGCATTTGGCAAGAACTAACCGATACGCTAGTGAGGTCTGCCTTTGTGCTGATTACAGTTCAATGTGTTATATATGGCCATACATACATGCTTATAGTGCATGTTGGTTGTTCAGTTAGTGATGTAGCAGTCTCTTTGAAATAAAATCATCTTTGATTGTATTGGAGGAATAACACTAGGTTTCATCTATGATACCCTCTAGAAAGTTGTTGCATAAAACTAGCAACATAGCAACACAGGGTCAAAAGATCTTAGTAACAGATATGTTTAAATTCACCAGTATTTAATCTTTGCAGCCTTGAAGTACTTTGGGCCATCATAAAAAATAAGACATTTTGTAGTCTTTTATCTCTCCAGAAGAGAGACAATTAAAAAGAGAAGGTGATACAATTAAAAAGAGAAGGTGAAAACATTTGTGCGTGTGTATGGAGCATGAGATTCTTTTATGAAGTAAGATATAAAAATGATGTCTCTCTAGTCTAAACACCTATTTCTCTTAAGGTTGGTTGTAATCCCAGCCTTCATGTATCACCTACAAAGGTCTTTATTGCAGGAAAACCTTTCTATTCTCCACTCTTCAAAGCAATCTATTAAAGCCTATCTTTTTAGCCTACCAAGCCCTGCAAGAGGTTATATGGATGTATGAATTGTACTTTGTAGTAGCAGAACTGAGCTTTTAAAGGCAATGGGGTTTGACAAGCTGCAAAGGTGGCCTTTACAGTAACTGCAAAGAGCTACCGTGTGCTAGATTATTTAGGATTTATTATTTTGAATGTGTCCCAAGTATACGGGTCCTGCTTCAGAGAGGAGCTGCAAGCTGTGGCTAAGTTCAGTGACATTAGCTATTGCTCATGAGCTAAGGACAATTCTGAGCTAGGAAATGCCAGTCTTAAGGTGCAGTGTGCTGTCAAGGCCATTCGAAGTTTGAACTTGTTCAGTGTCACTTTGTTGTGCTGTTGAGTTTAAAGGCAGAGCAGTATCTGTGTTACATGAAGGAGCTTTAGTTTGCCAGTAAATCTTAAAGGAATGCCAATTTTAGTCCTCTCAACAGCAGAATTCTTTTGAACTCCTGTTGGATACAGGGATCTTAGGGATCAATCACGGTATTGCAGGCAGGATGTGTTCATTCAGTAGCAGCAGCTTTGGCACCAAAAGAGGATTGTTGAAACTATTTTCCTTTTAGCAGCAGGAGTAAGTACCCTAAGGAAACAGGACTCAGTGAGATTGCATGATGCATAAACAGTGTGTAATCCTTTGAATGTGCAGGGAATTATACACAAATGAGGAATAAGAACAAAAATCCAGTTGTTGCTGCTGTACATGCTTGGTGTTAAATATCCAAATTTGAATTGTTAGTCAGGAATGCCTTTGTCTTCAGAGAAGAACTCTGACATCATATAGCATTTTCTAGCTCCTCCCTTGGGATTTAATGGATCTGCATTCAGTGGTTGCAGCTTCACAGGTTTGTGGTTTTTAAATCAGATAAAATGTATTCCTTTTTACAGGGAAAAAGTATTTATTGGATAGGTTTCTAAAAACAAACATGGAATAAAACCTAGGAATTCAGTAACTAGAAGCCAGAGGAGAAGGAAAATAAACAACAAAACATTTTTCCTGTAAATTAGACTACAGAATACCAAATAGCACACAATCAGAAAATAGAAAGAAATAAGGTCTGTTGCAAATATGAGGTTATAACATTATTCTCTCTCCTTTTTTTTTCTAGCAGGTTAAAAAAATATTATTTTTTTCCTCCTTCCTTGAGAATGCATGTATATAAGAAAGCAAAATGAAACATGTTTACAAATATCAAGGATCAGATACATTTATTTTTCTACCTTTTTTTTTTCACAAAGACACTTTTGGCAAAATATTCAAATGCTGTTATAAAGAGATTAGAAAATGTCTGCACACAGGAATGCCTGCATACCCATATGCATACCCATTATATCTTGGGTTTAAAATTTAATTATTTTGAGGAAATAAATTAAGCGCAGAAACAGAAAGATCAGTAACAGAAGGATTTTGAGAAACAAAATACCTGCAGCTGCACTTCTGTTCCTATGAGAGATTTGATTTGACAACCACTCTTGTTAATATTTGGAAGAGAATAAGGCTTGGCATATGCTACTATGTGTTTTCCTCCTACAGACAAGTGGCAAGCACCCTGCTATACCTTTTAAATTGTTCCCTTAGTGCACAAATTAAAAGAGAAATATTTAAACATACTTCAGAGGTTAATTTGTAACAATTAGTTTCTCTCTTTAAAGGCACTTTTGTTTCCTATTGTTTGAAATCTATGAAAATACAAACCACAAGAGACCAGTAAAAGTTTTTAATTTCATAAAAAAAAACCCAAAAGTTTTCTTAAGGAGCTGACTGTACCTAGTGCCTGGAAAAATAAAACATATCTCTATGCCTTTTCTGTCTCAGGAAAGCAGACACGGAACCACTCCCTATCCATGTTAAGATGTGAGTTCCAGCATGCAGGAACTGCTGAAAATGAAAGTTTTATTCCAGTTGTAACCCCAAATGTATAGAATGCTGATGGTGCTGAGTGCAGAGGCTGTTGAGGTTATGCAGACTTACCATTTATAAAGCTGCTGTCAATGACATCTAGCAACAAGCACCAGAGCAAGATTTGGCAACCGAAGCTGGACAACAGAAAATAGGGTCAGCTTTTCTAACAGCAAGGGGCAGTTATTTGTCAGCTGTACAGAGCTATTTGGAGTCCAAACCAAGTTTTCTTATCCCTTGAAATAATGCTTTCTAGCTCAGCAAGAGATTTTAGGGCTTAGTACAGGATTGATGTAGGGATTCCTGTGGTCTTTTTTCACAGGTCAGATGAGGATATGTAACTGTCTCGTCTGGTCCTTGGCCCTGTGAATCTTTTCACCAGATAAACACAGGGTTAGATATGCATCCATCAATGATCCCTCTTCTTCTCCTTTCTGCATGCAAAGGTGTACAACAGTAAGCCAGCATTTGGACATGTGAAACAGCTGTCTGTGGCACTTGGCTTTTAAGAGCTGTGATGCTGCGCATGAGAAGATGGCATGCTTTCCATTTGATACTTAAACTTAGTGGTGAAAAGTTGTGCCTCACTTCGCCACCTAAGGCAACACAAAGCAACCACTGTAATATGGGGGTTATACATATATATGTATGTGTGTTTGTGTGTGTGTGTGTATATATATAGAATTCTGAATCCCTGTATCAAATCGGCAGGAGTTCATCAACACTTACACTTAACACTGAACAGATGACACTGGATTTGCTGCAGACCTATTCTGTCTACAGAATATTTAGCCAAAAAGTCAAACCCTGAGTGAGAAACCAATTCATGTGTTTCAGGGAAAGAAGAATCATAATCTTTCCCAATATACTCAGAGATTTTACCAACAAAAGTGTGTTCTGAGATTGTATTATGTAATACATTATTGTTTTTATTATTTAAAAATTCACTTTATTCAGTGCAACAATGACACTAAACAGAACAATGAGCTCCCTCTAAATAAAATTCAGGAACCTGATTAAAAAATGGTTGAAAATTCCCCTGTTGAGTTCAAGGAACTTTGGGTCTGCACCAATTGTTTTGTAAGCATTTAGTGCAATTTTTCCTTTAGAAGAATTCCTGTATGGAACAGGCCAGGAAAGAATGTAAGAAATTTCTGAGAGCCGATCCCTCAAATCCCCATAGATCATGGCTAGAGTGATATATGCAAAAATAGCTGAATTCTCATGTAAATGTGCAGAGTATTTTGCAAACTGATGTGTGTCTCCACAAATTAGAAGCAGAAAGAGGCAACAGTGGTTAATATGTTAGGCACTCAAAATGTGTGGAATCACGGAGATAGACTTTTCCATGATGAGTTCTGCTAATGCTACACTGATGGAAAACTCTTTGGATAGACGGAGAATAGAAAAAAATTAAGTGGTGTAAGAGTCCTGTTACCAGATTAAGAAGTCAGGTTATGCATGCTCAGGCTTGAAGACTCAGTTTTCAGAATTTATTTTTCTACACAGATTTATTCTGTTTTCACTGAGGCCAGGCATTTACTGTTATTGTTATTTGACCTAGGAGATTATCTGCCCTCTCAAGTTTCTGTCTGTGGTTGGACATTAGTTTTGCCATCTCTTTTCAATTCAAAATCGCCAGTGACTTGTGTTTTCCAGCTCTTAATGTGACAGATAACAAGGACAATGGAAAGCACTCTGCGACAGATGCAACCTTTTTGGCATCTGAAGGTGCAAACATATTTTCAGTTTATCATGCTAAAGGGCAACAGTTCAGAGCCTTAGGTGGTTAGAAGCATATGATGCTGTTGAAAATAATAGGAAATAAAACTATTTTGAACACAGTTATAGGGGCAAGTGTGTGGAACATTTAGTTCTCTGAACACTGAGAAGGAATGTTTAGACTGAGTCAAACTAATGAAATACCTGTGATGATAAAAATAATCCTGCTAGAAGTCCTCTTGCAAGCAAACTATGTTAGTGCTCTTGTATACTGCTACTGCACTTAATATTTTCTGTTACAGCTTTCACAGATACAATTGCCCTTGATATCACAGTGATATTTCTACTCTTCTTTATACCTAGACCCCTATTCTTAAGCATTTTTGCTTCATTAATAATTGATGCCTGTGTTTAAGGTTTCTATTTGAAAATATCTCTCAAATCTACTTTATTAGGTTTTGAGTAAATGTTCTCCAAATCTCCTCAGCATTTTGTTAAAAATGAGTGTCATATATCTTTTGATAAAGCCTATAGAGTTAAGTGCCTAATAAAATAGTACATGACTGAAATGACTATTAATATTTTCGCATTATGCTGAAGTATGAGTATTCTCCCAGCAAAGGTATGAATCACTGGTTTTTCATTTCTTTAATTCTTTATTAATTGGTACTTGAGGCAATAAACCATAACATATAACTTTGGCTTCAGATAAGGTTTAATGAGTGCCTGACCTTTGCTTGGATAATTTTCTGTCAGTGAACCAATTCAGGATAACCCTTTGAAGCTCGAATTCCTGTGTTGAGTGCTACTTGCTTTTCACTGTCCTTGACTTAAACGGGTGCTACTGATAGTTGGCTTTTTACAAAGAAGGCTGCCATAGGAAAGCTTTATTTTAAATTATTAATTCAGTGGAAATTTAAATTTTTTGTGTCTCTCTGTTTCAATAATTATTCTGCAATAGAACAGAAGCCTGATTATAGCTGGAGCTGAGAACCACCTTTCCTAACATAACGTAGTTATATGGCCTACTAAGATGTCATAATCTGCATGATGGCCCTTCCACCTAAACATACATCATGCTTATGGATATACCATAAAAACTCCAGCAGAGTAAGTCCTAATTCTTTTAGAGTCCCACAGAGTATAACTAGTGAAATCAGAAAGTTATTACCTAAATGAAATTGTATATTAGATATGGGACCTGAATGGGTTTGATACCTTTCAGGTCATTCTGAAAAAACTGCAGATATCCAACCGGTACAAGTTCAGATCTTGACAGAAGTCTCCTGAGAACAGGCTTCCCCAGGGGGATCTTCAGTACTTTCTACTTCTGTCTGGATTTGAAATACTATGAGAACAATCACTCATGCTTTAAATTGGGATTTATGTTTTCTATTCCTCTCTGAATCCCAAAGTGCAGCTAGGCATGAGAAAATGTGAAAATGATCGAACTTATTCTGACTCTAAAAATATTTTGTGATTTCAGACATTACTGAAAGATTAGGCAATGTATTCTCTACCTTAAAATATCTTATTTCTGGAGTTTCTGACTACCATGTCCAGTGGTAGTATCACCTCTAACATTTTTCACCAGAAAAAAGTAGAACACTATTAAAAAAAAAAACAAAAAAAAACAAAGCAGCCAAATGCAGAAGTAAACATATTATTTGGCACTGAGCCTACATGAGGAAGACTAAATGAAACACTTTCTTCAATCTTTCTCAAGTATATAAGTTAAGACCAGAGATGCCTTGTAAGAATGCCTAACACAGTGGTTGGCCTGACCTGTGTGTGCAGTACATTCTCTATATATGTGTATATAAAATATGTAATATTCACTAGAGCAGGGTTTGGAACTTTGAGCCATTTTAACCCTCAACAACAAACACTGAGTGATTGAATGCAAAATATAGCAGCTTCAATTCAAAAAGCCTTTATGTTAGCAGTGTTTTAAATATATTCAGGGGTTCAATTCCAGTTTTGAAACAGAAAACCTGAAACAACAATCAAGGATAAATGGACATAGAAGAGTTTATCCCAGTCCTTTTTTGAAAGCAGAGAATTAACATATATTAAAACAATATGGCCATATTTGTATGGTATCAGATTGTATCAATAGACCTAGCTTGGATAAAATAATATTTCTATTTATCAAATTCCAAACAACTTTTGGGCTTTGTTTTGGTGGCTTGCTTTTGTTTTTAATTCTTAGATAATATAATTTGTTGTAAATAATTCCCATCTTTGATCATTCACAATTAATTCGATGAATTGCATTCTTCACTAAAACACTGAAAAGAAGGCATCTAGTCACAATAATATGCTTAAATAAACATGTGTTTCAGTGCTTTGCTAAAACTTGTGCCTCAGGCTCTGGTCTTACCATTTGCATACATTGATTCAAAAGATTTTAGAATTTTTAGCTGCTCAATCTGCTAGTTTCCTTGTGGAGTCACAATCAGTTCTGTAGAAGATTTGGACTGACTCTTCACACTGAACCTGCCATTTGCAAAAAAAAAAAAGATATCAGGGCTAACAGGAACAACAAAGAAAGGAAAAACAGATCCAGCTGCTTAGAGCTAATGGCATAAACCTATGGAAACAAGCTGCCTTCCCATGGTTAAGAGACTCCACTCCAGTGAACAGAATTAATTAAGTTCATTTCCATTCAGGACTGCCCTTGGTCCACAGAGAGTCAAAGGGCAGTTGAAGAGTATAATTACTTGTGTTAAAGAGAAATGGCAATGGGAGTTAGCCCAGCGTCACAATGTGTTTTAAAAGAACAGCATGCCTTCATTGTATTTTTAGTTTGATGTGGGTGAATTACAAAGCAGGGGGAAAAAAGCTCTATGTGAAACAGTACTTACCAGATATAAATGGAAACAGTCATTCAAATGCTTTGTTCAAAGTAGTGAAGAAGGAGAAAAAGAAAAAAAAAAGCTATCGGTTCTGATAATATGTCCAGCAGTGGGAACAAATGCCATAAATTAAGGTTTGCTTGAGATTATAATGAAAATAAAAAACAACTGCCAGGACTACTAATTTTCAAACTTATTAGAAAATATTAGCTTTTGTGTTCAGTCATTCCCTTTGATCCTGTATGCATTAATTTTTTTCAATTGTCACCTGCTCTGTACAGCGCCATTTGCCAAAGTGTTACAGGTATTTTAACAGCCTAACTTTGACTACAGACTCTGCATTCCTCTAGGCCTTTTTCAGAGCCTGTCTAGCAACATACATTTTGTTGCCATCTTTCCAGATGATTGCCAAGTTTCTGTTTTTATTTTTTCCCCTACTCTCAGTGATATTTGGAGTAATTTAACACAATTTGGGATTACATTTTTAACTGAACTAAATAATATATATGCTGTGAAAATCAGCTATTCTACTTTTATTTGAACCAGTCCATTAAACCAGGCACATGGGAAGGAAGCAGTTGTAGCTGTGGTACCCATCCTGCTTGAACAACCTTCTTTTTCCCACATCACATATTGGAAGGATTCAGATGAAGGGAGTTTGTCAGAGACTGGCATAGTGCCACTGTTCCCATTATGGATAAATACTTTACACCATTACAGCCCAACAGTATTTTAGTGCCACAAGCAGCTCTAAGAAACATTATTACTTCATGTAAATTTTTATTCTGGCTTGAGCAGATCTCACTGTGTTATAGTGCCAGAAACTGAAAGTTGGATGTAGGAGAGGCTGCACCTCTGTCTTGCAGGGCCAGTAAAGCTACAATATCCTACCAAGCTTAGAAAAAAGAACATGGTGAACTTCATCTCATATAGACAAGAAAATAACATACAGGGATTATTTTAGGAGCTGGAAGAAGTTTCCCCAATTCATATTTCTAAGATGTAGTTGAGAATAACCATAAAAGATTATGCAGAATCTACAGAAGAAGCTCTGAACTTTTTCCAATATGTTGACAATAAATAAGGCATATTTTTTCCCCTGGATCTCCAGTTCAGTTACTTATGCCCTTTTTATATAGTTTGTCTGACAAATTTTTTAATCTAATAATATCCAGCTGCAATTCAAATCCATTCAAAAGATATTGTCCAGCTTAAAAATACAAACTGTGAAGCTGAAGGACTCATGTAGTTGTGGTATTTCCACTGACTGCCTCAGAGGCAAATATGCCCTGAGAAACTGTATTTTAACACCTGTCCAAAAAGTTTATCTGGATCTCTTTCAGCTTGTTATATTTGTTTCCTTTTGCTTATCACTTCCAAAAAGGTATTCATTCCATAAGATGAAAATGGCAAAAACCCTGAAATATAAATTGTACCAGTGTATGACCTCTTGTGGTCCTGCTGTTGCCATAGAGCTACCATGTGTAAGGATTATGGTTATGAGTTGTTGATGTAGTGCAAATAAACAAAATGTCATTGAAGGACTGAAATTCACTTGCTTGGTTCAAGGTCAGGCAGTTATAAACTGAAATAGTGCTGCCTCCAGCCCCTTGTGTTGCCACTTTAATGTAAATATTTGTGGTTAGAGCTGTGTCCTAACTCAGCATTCAAATTCAGAAACTTTTCTTTCAGAGTAAGTCTTACCTAAATTAGGTCCTCTATTATTTTTATACAAGACTGTGTAATTATATCAGTAACTCCCTAAAGTGCTTTTGTGTTTTCCTTACTCTTTCATGAGATATATTTCTGTTAGATGTTGTGCAGTGAAAATGAGTTTGCAAAGATGATTTAGAGTATAAAATGAGAAATATGGTAAAATAACAAGTCAGCAGGATTATATGTGAAATGGAATTCGAGTTTGTTGAGATACACATGTTAAAAGAAAAAAAAAATAGCATATTTACAACCCCTCCACCAAAACAAACAAACAAATAAAAGACACCAAACCAAACCACTATTTCAAGATGTCATTTCAGGATGAAAAGAAAAAATAAAAAGAGGAAAAGAAAAAGAAAAGAAAAGAAAAGAAAAGAAAAGAAAAGAAAAGAAAAGAAAAGAAAAGAAAAGAAAAAAAAGAAAAGAAAGGAAAAGAAAAGAAAAGAAAAGAAAAGAAAAGAAAAGAAAAGAAAAGAAAAGAAAAGAAAAGAAAAGAAAAGAAAAGAAAAGAAAAGAAAAGAAAAGAAAAGAAAAGAAAAGAAAAGAAAAGAGAGCAGTATGCCTGAATAGTAGTTGCTATGCTAACTAACTTTGACTGAACTTGTGCTATTTCAGTTGTAAATGCTTCATCACTAAAGCTTAAACAGTTTGGAAGGAACATTAATTGCTGAATCAGCTGTGTAGTAAAAAAGTAGTGATCTCAGAGCAACTTTTCAAAAACAATAGTTCAAAAATGTTGAAAAAAGGAGACAGAACAATGAAACATGGAACTTTCCCTTCAAAATGCAGATACATAGGAAAAAGCATAGTAACAATGTGATGATATGTAATTATGTGACAATATTCATAGACGAGCACTATAAAGCAAAATTGATGAGACAATTCAGAAACACAAGCGACAGATATTCTGTTTATATGGACCTGGCCTTCTCTGTAGTCAGGAAGGAAGGAATTTGAAAAGATTTTCATGATTGGAAAAAGACTGGATTGTTTGTTCAATTGCTTATATAGTTCTGAATAAAGGCTAAAATGCTTGTGTGATTTATTGTATTTGGATCACAGATGCTAAGAAACATGATTAGGAGAGCACAGAGCTGCCATGTGTAGGAAAGTCTTACAGATTTCAATGCAGTTTAACAGGCTTGGATCCCATTTCACCTTGAGTGGCAACAGGAATTTCAACAATATTACAGATAAGCAGAAGAGAATTTCCTGTACTTCAGAAAAAAAATATAGTTCTCTTCAATTGATCTCTTTATTGTATGTTTATTATAACAGTGAAGAGGAAACTATTATTTACTCCTGGATTTGTCACATCTACCAGACTTGTCATTTTGGAATATAGTTAACATTGGTGCCTGATAATATCATCAGAAAAAGCTCTGGAGGAATATCCAAGCAAATAAGAGATATTTTACAGGCCAGATAATCCTCTTCAGGGGTCCATCTCTTATCATTGTCTGTCCAGGGAAGCCATGTGCAGCTGGAATTTTGACTTTGACAGCTCAAGACAGATGGCATTAGTTTACTCATGCTGGGTAAGTGTAGTTTAATATAGAACATTCTACAGTGAAGAAAAGCTACAAACTAATGAAAAATCCCTCTCCATTTAGAGCTGTTAGCTAACCCATAACAGGTATTTTCCTTGTGTGATATTCTGCATTCAGTTCAATCGTATTTCACCACCTCCATTTAAGACCTCTTCTGGCAAGCATTTGCCCGTATGAAAAGTCTTGCTGTTCAATCTTGCTGCTGGCAACTTCCCTTACCGGAGACCTGTTTGGGCCAAGCTGGGCTGAGCCCTTGGCAGCCTCAGTACCGGATATTCCTGTCTGTTGGCAGGAATTGGCTTTCAGGATGGAAGCATGATCTGTGTTCCTGCATGTCTTCACTGCCCTTTCACTACCAGTGTGAGTGATGACTTCCCAGCACCAGGATGACCTTCTGAGTGGGGTTCACTTTGCACACCTGATATATTTAGGGAGCTACTTTGCCTGGGGTTTGTGTACCAGATAATGGAAGAGGCCTTTGGAAAGATATTCAGGGCGGGATCAGCAAAAAGTCTTGAGTTTCCTCCTAGAAGCTATAAAGAGACCACAGAGATAGTAACTCTCTACTCTAGGCCCCAAAGTTGCTTGTTCAGCAGACACAACAAAGTTGTATTCTAACCCGGCAAGTAAGTTATGAGAATTATCCTATGGAACCAACTTTATTTATTTGATATTTTGAGGTCTTTAGAGATATTAGCAGGTGGTTTATGATTAAATATTAGCAATGTGACTAACAAATTTAAATAACAAAGCCAACTAAACAACTGAAATAAATTACCAGTGTTTTGAAACATTATTCATTTCAGTCCACTCAGGTAAGTCCTCTTTCTCAATACAATATATTACTGAGTAAATACTGAGAGCATAGCTCCAAGAGTGGAAATAGCAATATATACAGATGGATACCAAAAGTGGCTGAACTGCATCTGGCAGTTTGGCTTTGTCTGGAAGGAGGCTAGTTCCCAAGGAACAGGGTAAGGTGTTCAGAATCCTTCAAAAGCTCATGTTAGGTTCAAATCCCAAAGCTGTATGGTAACTATGTTAAAAAAGCATCTCCTGCCTTTCAGGCCTTCAGACAAAACTATCTAGAGACAAAGTCCTAGTTTTGTCCCTCAACAGCCCATCTGTACCTGAGATGATGTTAATTCTGTGCCACAGCAGCAGGGTATTACTAGATGCTGTTGCTTCATAAGATGTAGCGTATTTAATACATGAGCAGATTTATTTATTCATCACCTGCTATGAGTTTATAAATTTTGTTCTGTTACCTTCACTCATAGGATCAACATTCTCTGTTTCTTGCTGGGGCTGCTGCTGTCTTTCAGTTACTGCTGTTAGGTATGAAAACTTCTTTCACCCTGATGTCTGTGACTCCTGGTTATCAACTTCTTCTGGGAAGTATAAATATTTTTTTAATGTTTTTTCTAATTTTCATAATTTTCATAAAATACAAAGATAACTGAGCAGTACATATAAACTATCAGAACTTTTTTCTATTTCCTTTTGGAATTACGTGCTAGGAAAAAAAGAGCATAAACATTAGGTAATAAGATAGTAACTCTTGAGATTAAAAAGAAATATAGGTGCACTTGTGTAACACCTGAGATTTATTGTACTATGAAAGATTTCATTTTTTAAAGTTGAAATCCTGGAGAGAAATAGATACCAAAAGAAATCATTTATATTCATCGTTTCAGTTTGCTTATCTAGCTATATCAAGATGAATTTTGCTATAGATTTCTGCTTTTGCTTTGACTGTATCACTTCTTTCCATCTGAGAGTTTTTTCAGGATCAAGTCTGTAGCAGAGGATAGCATGATATTTTTGTGTTATTACTATCTGAACAAGATGTCTTTACAACCTATTTCCTAATCTTAAAGATACCAGGAAAAACAGATCCATTTTACATCCCTTCCATTTTACCCTTCCTTAACTCTTACATCAAGTGTATGAAGCTCAGAATTGAAACCTCACAGTTAGCGATAAGAAACACTTTGCCTAGAAGGTATGTCAGCTCTGTGCAAGTTTTCACATACCTGATTTGTCTTTGTATGAGAAAACGTTTCAGATTCACCCTCCTGAAGGCTGATGAACTGTTATTTCCATCAGGATTTCAGACTATATTTTGAAATGTCTCTTACAAAAAAAAAAAATCCCTAGTGATTACAACTAATTTTTTTGAAATTGGGTCATTCTGTCTTTCCATGCCTTGGGATAACCAATTAAAAAGAGTAAAGCTAAGGAACTAGAAGAAATCCCCCAAACTCTGAAATTACCAGTCTGTCATGTTTCTTCAACAGCATCAATTTAGTTTTTCATGGTGAAAACTTAGTATCTTGGGACACTTCATAATAGACTTGACACAGTTTTTAAAATCAACAGCTCTAGCTGCTCACTGTGTATTTAACAATATGGTGATTGTCAGCAGAAGACCTTAGGACAGATGTAAAAAAAGACATCACAATAGGAAAAGATCCACCTTTTCTAATGAGAGCTGAGTGAGCCTATAACTGAATTTCATGTTTAGCCCTGGATTTCTTAAAAAATTATAATTATGGTGGAACTGTGCCTGAATCAGATGAAACCATTTTCTCAGATGGATGATATTTTGTTGAAGATAATTTATACATAGATTGGAAATTACTTTTCAAAACTTCATTTTGACAAAAAATAATAAAAATTGTTTTGCAACAAAGTTATTAGGTACTATTTTGACCATTTCCTCCCCTACGTAAAAATTGAGGATCTCGAAATTATGGGATCCTATACTGGATTTCTCAATATGTTATTTTTGTTGTTACAATGTAGTAGAATAAAAGAACAGATGAGAACTGTAACATTTTACTTTGGAAAATTTTGTATCAATAACTACATTATTCACCCAAAAGCAGTAAAAGAATTAGTTTGAAACATATTGGCTATCCATTATCTTGAAAATGGTGTCTATTAACTTCCAGTTAATTTTTAGTATACCAACAGAACTCAAGAAAGCTGAGAGCAGTTTTAGAGTGGGCCAATGTGCAAATAAATGAACAGGATCATCTGAATAACCACAGAGCAGCTGGTCTGCCATGAGTTGTGGATGAAATAAGGGACAAGGTGACATGGGATTGAGATTTTAAAGGACTAAAGGATAAATGTATAATTAACGTTGGTAAACAGAATATCTAATATATATATAAGTTATAATGGGGAAGGAAGCGTGTGTTGTAGGGAGGTATTAGGAATTGTGACTGCTGAAAGTGATGTACATGCAAATATTTTGTGTACCTGGGTTGACAAACTGGCCTTTACTTGGCAAACAATTTACAAGTGCAATTAACTTCAGGCTCAATTTAGCTAATTTAAATGTCTGACTAGCAATTGTGTATTTGTGTCAGATCCCTTGACATCTAAATAGCTTAAATTAGGGTGCAAATAGTTGTGGCAGGAAAAAAGAAGTGCCAGTGATTCACAAAAATTAAATCTCAAAAAAAATACCCTCAAACAAACCATATTATATGTTTCTTGTATTTAGATCATGATGGAAAAACTTTCCTCATAAATTTTCTGCTGTATCCAGATACTTTTTCATTTCTTGCACTGTTGATCTGAAAGTAATTATACTCCTCCTGTCTGAGAGGTGAGCTAGCTTTCCAATATGCATCATCAACAAAATGCAAACACCTTCACCTGTATTGCTTTGTCAATGGCTGGGGCTGTTTAACTGGAATGCAGATATCATTAGCTAGACATAGAAAGAGTTAACCCCCACCAGCAGCTTAATTCCTTACTCTAAATTGGTTTTGACTAATTGCAAGATTAAAGGCAAGAAAAAAAATTAAAAGAAAATGGAGACAAAAGCTCCATCTCTGATGGTTTGTTTTGTTGTGTTTTTTTGCCACAAGCCCACAACCTCATATTCTTTTTGTGTAATACTTTTAGGATTGTGTTTGTTGATTATTTAATAGATGACTGATGTTACAGAAGAATGACATGTAGAAAAATAAACTCCTGTTTTTTTCTAATTAAGAATACTTATAAACTGTGTTTGCCATACAGGACACTGATTTTTTTTTTTTTTTGTTTGTTTCTATTTCTCAGCTCCTTGACGATTTCTCACAGCAAACATTGATGAAAGAATACCTTGGCTCAGTTATCTGAGTAATTAAAAAAATTGAGAACAATAATTAATACAGTCTTTGGATAAGTCTCTTTCCAGTAGCATATGGTAAAGGTGTAACTGTATTTATTGTTTTCATATTTAGGTAATCTGAGAATAACATATTTGTCAAGCTTTATGTAAGTGACCTCTCATGGATATGAAATATTTCTTCATGCCCTCCCTCTCCCCTCTCCTAATTAATGGAAAATTATACAGCTGTGATAGGAAACTGTTAATTGAGTTAATAAATTTAAAAATAAAAGAAAGAAACCTCTATAGCAGTACCTAAATAATGGAAATCTTCTACACACATATGCTTTCTATCCTTTGATCCTTTCACCAATACTTTTGATGAATTTTTTTCTTTGTTCATCTTACTAATTTCATAACTTCTTATCTATCTGCAATTTTGAGCAACAAGGACTATTTTTGTTTTGGTAGTTTTTAAATTGCTTTTGTGAGTTTGATGGATTTGGGTTTTGTGCCCTTTTGAAGGACATTTCACGGGTATTCAGCAATCAGTGACCAGACGATGCAAAAAAATCCTCTCTTTAGTTCTGGTAACTTTCTTCTATGCAAATCGTTGAAAAAAAAATATTTTGGAATTTTTTGCAGACTAAGCTTGCATAGATTAAACCAAATCAGAATAAAAGTGATTTAATTTGTTAGCATGATGTAATGTAGCAACAATAAGTGATCTATGCATTTAGTACCTATACCAGCAACTCAAGAGATAGATCATCATGATAGCCACTTACTAAATGTCAGTATATATCTGCACATTTCTGAACAGCTTTCTGTGGTCAGTTCTAGAAAACTGGAATTGCATCCCCATCCCCTGCCCCAAGTTTAATGCACCCCCATCACAGAGGGGAAAATGTCAGTGACAAGTACCACCCTTCCAAGCTGCACATCTCTCCTGTGGGAAGTTTTAAGTGCATCTATGTTTCTGCCTTCAACTCCTACTCCCATGCAGCAAAGATCATACCTGCATATACTTGCTAGGTCCCTGGACATTGCACCTCATACTGTCATCCACCCCACAGGCTGCTCATGGCATACAACAGAGAGGCTGCTCTGGCAGCCTTGGAGTGGTTGTGGTACCCCAGGACAATTTCTGGCAGCGGTGAGCCTGGCATTGACTGCTGTCATTTCCACTCCAAGGTTTCTCTGCACTGCTACCAACAGTTGTTCTTCTTTTATGCTTCTTTCAAGATGACTCCTTTTCTGTTTAAAAATACCCCTTTTCAATTCCTAGGTCTAACCTGGGTGGTGGCCAACTTTCTCTTCAGTGTTATATTTTTTCTTCAATCTTTATTTTGGGCCAGCAACCTCATGAACAGTTTCAGGTGTCCCAGTGGGATCTACAGTGCACACTCAAGTTTTTGTCTCAGCAACTGTGGCTTTTCAGGATCTTTGATGGCTGAAGATGATGTGAGCATCCCACAGATCCCAGAGGGACACTGGCTATCAGAGGGACAGGCAGAGTGCCAACACCTTGAAAGAAATAGGAAGATAAAGAAACTGTCTGAGAAGATGTTCAAAAAAGGTCAATGAAAATGGAGAAAGGTCTCAAATACAAGTCTTCTAAGGTGCAGCTTGGGGCCATGGTATTATCATTTAGCCTGAAGAAAAGGAAGCTCAGGGGAGACCTTCTCACTCCCTACAACTACTTGAAAGGAAGTTGTATTGGTTTATATTGGTAGCTAGTGAGGAGCTGAAAACACACCAGTGTTTTGGGTACTGCCGGTCAGGGCCACCACAGCATCAGTGCATTCCCCTCTCACCAGTAAGCTGAGGATGAGCAAGAACTTGGGAGGCACATAGCCAGAACAGCTGACTCAAGCAGTCCAAAGGTGTATTTCATACTGTATGATGTCTGCTGATCAAGAAAAGCTAACACAAGTTGTGTGTATGTGGGGGATTGCATTAATTATTACAAGGTTTTTCTTCTGGAGCAATCTCTATGTCTCCTGGAGCCCTGCTCCCTTGGAAGTGCCTGGAAGTTGCTGCTGATGGGAAGGAGAGAATAAATCTTTTTTTCATCTTATTTTCCCTCACCCTGGCCTGCTGAGGAGAGGAATGATAGAGCAGCTTGGTAGGCACCTGGTTTCTAGACAAGGCCAGCTTAGCACAAAAATGTTGAAACATGCTGTCTAGGGCAGTGGTGGAATCACAACCCCTGGGTGCATTTAAAAGATGTGTAGATGTGGCAGTCAGAGACATGGTTTAGTGGTGGACTTGGTCATGCTCGGGTAACAGCTGGACCTGATGTTAAGCGTGCTTTCCACCTTAAATGATTCTGAAGTATATGAGAAATTGCTTCCAAGAAGCACTAAGATGCTATGGCAAGACTTGCTCCTTTCCATAGTCACTTACTGCTTTTCAGTGAAATTTCTCAAAGTAGACCTTGAAATCTCACTGCCAACCTTTGTTTTGAATCTAGCTTTTTTTTTTTACATTTACTACTCTATGACTGGGTTGTTCATGTAAGCATCCTCACCAGAAACTTTAAATAATGGGATCTGTTTTGAATAAAAAATAATCTCACTGACTCTGTTCATTCCTAATGATAACTGATTCTCTACGTTAAGATATCTGAGAAACTTATTTATTTGTAATTTATATATATATATATATATATTTATAAATATGTTCCTTGGCATTAATAAAAAAGATAATAAGCAATAATCCTCTCCAAATATAAATGTTAGGATCCTAATTTTGAAAATTTATTTGCTTTTCTAATTTGCTGGAAGCAAACCAAAGCATCTCCTGGCTAAACTGGTGTCACTGTGAACAGCAGCTATTCCAGTAGATTTTACCAAAAAAAGGATTATTCCTATAACTATTCTCTGGATGTGAAGGACTGTGTGGAAAGATGTGTTACTATTTTCATGATTTGATTATCATAGTAAGTAGTTGGGGTAAGAATCTAAAGGAAAAATGAATGAGGAATTAAATTAAAGGAAAATGTTTTAAGTCCTTATTAAAAGTTTAAAAGTTCATAGGTACCTGAATCCAGACCAAATTCTAACTCCGTGCACATTCCCTTAGAACAGATGGAGATAACAATCTTTTCTCACTTTGTTGGAGGTGGAACTAAAGCTCTAAAGGAAACAGGACTAGGTTGTGGATGGTTAAGTTCAATGATTAAAGCAAGGATAGAGTCAAGTGTGGGGAACAGAGATAGTTACTATGGTCAGGGAAAACCAAACACATGCACTAAAGATACACCTGGTGCAGAACAAGGGATTTAAAAAAATAATAGGCCTGGAGGATGAACGAAACCAATGAGAAGTAGGATCAGATGTCCAAAATTTCTAAGGTAACTAAGGAGTCTATGTTGAAAAGTATGATTCAGAAAAAGAACAGGTTTTGATCAACTTTAAATAAAAATCGGTTAGTTGGACTTTTAAATTAAAAATAAAATTAAAATAAAAAGCTTAAAGGTAAGTTTTCCACAGGAATAAAACATTTTTGGGACACTTAATGTCCCAAAATTAAAGGTAAGGTAAATTTACAAAAAGTTAGTAGCAATAATACTCCTCTCTTGGAGTAGAAAAAGCCCAAAGTGAGGAATCTATATTCAGTTCTTTTTCTAATTTGAAAGCATTTCAACCTACATAGCCACAATACTGTATAAGACTGTATATTCTGGGGGAACAAAAACAGGTAATTTTGGAGCACTGGAACAGGCTCCACAGGGAAGCAGCCAGTAACAGGCTCCTTCCCTGTGGAGCCTGTTCCAGTGCCCAATCCCTATTCAGGTGAAAAACCTTTTCCTAATATCCAACCTAAACATCCACTGACACAACTTCAGGCCACTCCCTTGGGTTCTGTTGCTGGTCACCACAGGAAAGAGATCCTTCCTCTGCCCCTCCTCTTCCTCTCATGAGGAAGTTACAACTGCAGTGAGGTCCCCCTTCAATCTCCTCCAGGCTGAACAGAACAAGTGACCTCAGCTTCTCATAAGGGATCCCCTCTAGACCTTTCACCATCCTTGTGGTCTCCTTTGGACATTTTCATACAGTGTTATATCTTATACTGCGGCACCCAGCACTGCCCCAGCTCAGAGCAGAGCAGGACAATCCCCTCCCATGCCCGGCTGGCCATGCTGTGCCTGATGTCCCCCAGGACACAGGTGGCCCTCCTGGCTGCCAGGGCACTGCTGGCTCATGTTCAACTTGCCATCAACCAGGACCTCCAGGTCTCTTTTCGTGGGTCTGGTCTTCAGTTTCTCATTCCCAACTTTCTCTGTACATCCAGGGTTACCTCATCCCAGGTGCAGAATCTTTAACACTTCCTGTGTTAAACTTCACAGAGTTGGTGATTGCCTGGTCATCTAATTCGTCATGATCTCTGTGCAGGGCCTCCCTGCCCACGAGGGAGTCAACATTTCCTTCTGATTTAGTATCACTGGCAAACTTACTAAACCTTCAAGTCCTATATCCAAGCTGTTTATGGAGATGTTGAAGATAACCTGGCCTAAAATGGAGCACCCCACTAGGTTTGGAACCTCAGTAGGAACTGGAGAAATTACGCAGGTGATGCTTGCTTAATTTTTTGTCACTGAAATACATAAACAGTTCCTTGTTAAAGCATAAGGTATGCTACAGAGAAATTCTATAGAAAAAATTTAGCATCCACTAATTAGAAAAATGATACCTCTAGCACAATAGAAAGTTATGCCTTTAGAAAGAAAATTTAACCTTTTTTTCCCCCAAATTAGCACTTAAAATGATAAAAGAACCTATTTAAAGCGCAATACCTTAAAAATTGTATCAAATGCTGACAATGAAAAAATGTATGTTCAGTCAAAACTCTCGTAGTCTATTAAATGTAAAAGACATTATGTTTTATATTATAAAAACAACTACTTGAAAACACTATAAGAAATCAGCCTAGGGCTTCAGTTCTTTCTTCTGTACTGGGCCAAAACCAGTGTGCTTTGTGCATATATCAGGTAAGGATATAGGTTAAAGAAAGGGGGTGTAGAGCTGGCTAAAGAGGATGAGAAACAGAAAGAAACTGTTGGGAAGTTGATTGACTGATTGTGAGTGGTGACTGACAAGTTTAGCTCATGGGTCATGCCAATATGTGACCTAGAAAAAGGCTACAAGCCAGAAAGGTTGTTCTTTGGAGCTTGCCTTTTCCTAAATTTGCCATTAACAAGGGTGACAGGAGTGACAGATAGTGAACTTAATTTAATTTGATTCTTTGGAAACAAAACTATTTGATTTTTTTTAAATGCAAGTTGATTTTAAATGGGAAATATTCTTTGGAATGGAAACGTTGGGATTTTTGCAAGAGAATATGTCAGGTAAAAATATTAGACTCTTTCAGTGAGGATCCTCTCTCAGACATTTATATATTTTTTTAAATTTTCTCAAAATTTCACATGAAGCTTTCTATACAGTTGCTGCAGTAGCAAAGATAAGAATTTGACTTGCAAGTGTTGCTGGAGCAGTATGGATGTAGAAACAAAGGATATTGGCCTCAGGAAACTAAGTGTGTGAAAATGAGGGGAAATTGGAAGGGTGGAGATAAGTTCCCAGACACATGGAGGAAGAGGTACATGCCAGGTTTAGAGAAATATTCTGGGCAGATAGAGAAAGGAAGTCAAAAAAGTGATGAGAGATTCAGCAGACAGAGGAGAAACCTGTATGAAGTTCTTTCCTCACCATTAATGATATTTGGGCTAGCTCTTCACAAGATATCTTTTTTATATTTGCATTTGACATGGATCAGTCTGGGACTTGTTTTATTCATAGGTCCACTGACAAAGGAGGAATTTCATTAATTGATTTCAGTGATATTATGTACATTTTTTTGTAATCTAATACATGATGTAAAATTTAGAAAAATCACAAAGAATGCTCTAAGAATATGGAAGCTTCAGTGAAGAAAGAATATTTCATTATCTTGTTTCATCTTGTAGAAGTAGCAATGTTGTTTCCATTTCCAAACTCAAAAAATTGAGATTATAAGACATCATCAAAATTATAAGACATAGAGCCTTAAAATAGTTAAGAGGAAAGATTTCTTAAAATATATTTTATTAAAGATTTTTACCCTGTGTTTAGATTTAGATTTTAAATATTTAAATATTAAAGCAATAATAGAAGATTAATTGTCCATTGATTGTAACCACAGTAACTGCTGCTTAAAAGATTTTGGAACAGCCCCAATAAGTTTGCAGTAGCTGAAATTTGCACATGCAAATAAGATGCATTCTAAATTTCTAATTAGTTGTTGATTTAGAAGCTGCTGACTGAGATATTCTCTGATTCTGTCTACTCTGACATTTACTAAGTCATTACACTTTAAGGAAGACACTGAATAAAAGGACAAAGTAGTGTCTTAAGGCCTAAATGAAATATAACTGGGCTTTAGCACAGCTTTACACATTAACTAATACCTTGTTTATGACTACTGAAAATGCTTTTGAAATGATTTAAAATAAACATTCAAAAAAAGATTATAACCTGGATTTTTAATTATTTTTGTTTTCCACTTATCTGTTTAGTTTGTAAACCAAATTTTGAGCCATTGGATTGACGTCTCTGAAAGCTGTTGTAACAGTGCTGAAACAATGCTTTAAAAGTTGTTTTAAAATTATACTATTGTAATTTAGAATGGCTAGAGGAAAAAAAATTGTCATTACAAGGTATGACTGAGCTAAATGGCTTAAAGGGCAACCTGGAAGTTTAAACCCTTGGCAAAAATGATTTTTCCTATTGGACCAGAAAGATGTAAGGCAGAACAGTTTCTTTATAGACACTGCACCAGTAAACTGTGTCTTTAGAAAAAAAAAAATTATTGGGTTAGAGTCTAATCTTTCATCCAGAATTTGAGTCAAGTGCTGCTCTGAGTTTAGTCACTGTGTAGTAAACCATAAAGAAGAAGAGATAAGCATCTGCTGGTAGAACATGAGCAGCTGAACCATAAGAAGCTGAACAGTAAGGAGCTGTTTCCCTGTGTGTGTCTCACTGAAGGTGCAGCTGGACTTTGTTGTGTGACTTTCAACTTTTCACTACACTTTCTTTTGTAATGCTTTTGCCACTTTTAGGATGTAACTTAGCAAAGTACCTAAGGTTTTTTGATTGATCTGTGACTTATAAGCTGCTAACCTGAATGTTATTAAAAAGGTATAGACTCCATTTGCCTATAGCACACCTGGACAAATCCCCTTGACTCCAGTTTATCACTTGCACAGGGGCTCACCAGGCTGCTGAACCTGTAGGAAGAAGCTGCTTGTAGTCAATCAGCTTTGTAAGGACATGCCAGTTAATCTTCTCAACTCCTTTCAAGTTTCTTAAAGCCAAATAAAAACTCACTGTTTGTTTCTTGCTTTTTACTCCTTAAATTATTTTAAAGATGTAGAAGAGTACCCAATGTCCAACTGTTTTTGAAGTCAAGCATATTAGACAGTCTTAGTACCAGCATGTATAAAACCTTTCAAATTTATTTTCAAAATGTTCCAAAGAAAAAGTCCCTTAAGTATCCCTACCAGCCCTAGAAAAATAGCTTTGCTGCCTAAAAGATCACACATGAATATAGCTTTCATGTTTTCAAACACCTTGGCATTCCTGGGTAACTCAGATACTTTTTTTCTCATCTCCATTTTTTCAGAATTCCAGCAGCAGCAGCTGAAAAAGCTGCCAAAGGAGAGTCTCTGTTGCTCTCGTTTACAGTGGATTTTCTTTGCTGAGCAGTGGCAAAAAGTCAGCTGTGCCACACATCCTTCTTTTAAAACAACCTTGCTTTTGCTTCATTTTCTCTGCAAGAATAGACAGATCTGGCATTGTGTAGCAACCTCCTCCTTTTGCTGTTCTGAATAGCTCTGTAGATAAAAATTGGACTCTATCTTAACCCCTCATATATACACCATGGCAGTGCTAAGGGCTTTCCAAAGAAGCAAGGGAGATGGGGGTTTTGCTGTGAAATGGCACCCAGACTCTGATTCCTTATCTCTCCTCTCCACCAGAAACTCTTTCAATGTCTGGGAAATCTGTATGTTTTGAAAATAAGCAGAACTACAGTGGTACAGCAGACTGGAGGCTTTGTTTATGGTGAAGAACTACATCTTGGGAGGGCTCTGGAGCACAGATTTTCCCATCAATGAAAGAAGTCCTTTGGAAGATACTTTTTACTGTGTTTTTGTTGAGATATAGTGCCCAACAGCATAACACAGCATTTTTCCCTACTCAACACCAACAGAAGTGGGTCAGGTAGAGATGATTTATTGTTTTGGCTGAACCCTCTGAAGTGTTGACACAGAAATGCCTCCTTGGATGAAGAACGAGGAAATGGTCACTAATCACAAGTCATTGGTAGTCTACTTGGTAATTCATAGAAGTAACTTTGCAGTGAGTGATCATGATGCTACAAAGCACAGAAAAGGATGCTGGATCTTTTCCCACTGTATAAACAGCAGAAGGCCTAAAGACAACAAGCCTGTATGTGCTCAGCTGCAGCCTGACAGCTTTCTGCTGAGCTCAGAACTATTCCTGTCTTTACTACCATGAAAATCAATCTAGCATTTTCTATGCAGAAAGGTAGAAAAGGTATTTGCATGTAGGGGTTTGCCACTCTCCATTCCCACATGAATCTTTCAGTTTGGACCCTGGAACACTAAGAAACTACTAGAAAGCAAAAAGCCCAAAACCAAACCAAACCAAAAAAAAAAAAAAAAAAGCCAAAACAAAACCATAAAAACACCCAATGGAAGCCCAAACTCTGCCCGCAAAAAACCAAATCCCTAAATTGTTGTGAGGCTCTGCATAGGTTTGAGGCAGAGAAATTGAGGAAAGACGAGTCTAAAAGTCACAAAGGAGAAGAAAACAGAGGAAAACAGATGAATGCATCAGTATTAAGAAAACCTTTAAATTAACTGGCTTTCTATAAAACCTGCTTGTTTCAAATATGTTTATTATCTTATAAATATCAATATGTTTAAAAAATACAAATAAATATATGCTTTTTACAGTCCTCGGGGGTCTTTTATCAAACCTTAGCTATTATCAATACTCTCAAAGGAAAATGAATATAAATTAGGGATATAAATTATATTTTATAAAGGAAGAATTAAATAAACTTTTGAGATTCATTGCTCTCCTCTATTTGATTTAATTCCTTCTGGATTTCTTGAGAAATTGCCACTCTCTCTAGAACAAGTTTTTGCAATAGCTTGTATTACCAGTTGTTTTTGTTTTTTTTTTATTGTCCAAAGCCATCATATTATTATTTCATTTCCTGAGAATAGTTATGTGACCTCAGATAGAGGTTCCCCTTCCCTTCCCTTCCCTTCCCTTCCCTTCCCTTCCCACGTCTCTCCTCTCTCATCTCTCCTCTCCTTTCTTTCCCTCTTCCCTTTTCTCTTATTGTCCTTCTTTTCCTTTTCATTTCTTTTCCCATTTTCCTTTTCCCTTCTTTTATTTTTCATTACTGTATTATTATAAAATTGTCATCTTACAAAGGCAGAATTTATCTTTCCCATTTTTGCCCACTTACACAGATGCAGTGTGTGAAACTGTTATTTTGATTTGGTCACAGTTCATATCTGTGAGACACAGGTGTGATCAGCTGCAGCACTGTGAGACAATGATGAATGGGCCCTTTAGAGCTTAGCTTTACATTTCAAGAAACAGCAAAAGAGATTAAAGGAGAGAGAAACTAAATATGTGCCAGTGCTTGTCCCTCAAAAAGCAAGAACACTAAATCCATGTACAGACACTTGCTTCAGCAACCACACGAAGGGGATTCTAGAGAATACAAGCCAGCTTGTATTTTAACAAGGCAGTAGGTAAATTTGAGATTTAAGATGGGGGAACAGATGGTTTGTACTCTAAAACATATCACAGGTGTCCCAGTAATCTTTTTTTACTATTTACATTTGTGTTCAAGGGCTTGATTTCCTCTTCAGTGAAGAACAATTTTTCCTGAAGATTTATGAATAAACAGAATAGGTTCCTAAAGGACAAGTAACTGGAAGTTGGCTGCAATGTAGCACGTCAATCCCACTTATCCAGACATCTCCTGTGTTGGTTTATTGTCCAGAGGTTTCCACCCATAACCTCTGGTCTGATTCTTATTGATTCACTTCCTACTTATATGTGGTTTTTTTTATAAAAGTAGGTTATGCAGAAAATCTGAATCGCCCCTCCCCATACTAAATATCAAAGAGTACAGAAGGACATTTAATATGAAAAGATTATGCTTTAAGTATACAAATCGCAATGGACAAACTGTTTTGCTGTGTTGTAATCCAAAATTTCAATCAAAAATCATTCTTCGTACAATATTGTTAAGGGTGGTTTTAGAAAAGGATTTGTTAAATACTAAATAGAGAATCAATCAAATATTTTATTGCAAAATTACATCTTAAGTAGAGCTTTTTCTAAAACACTATATATTTTATTTTATATAGTTTTTATTTTTCTGCTTTCTCTAATGTGCTAGAGACATTATTTAAATATCATTGTGCTAAACAAAAAAATACCTTAACTTTGAGGCTTCATCTGGAAGTAAAATTTTATTTGTAAATGCTTCACTGAACAAAATTTTTCAAACATAATTCAAGTATAGTAATCACATTTAAAATACAATTTTTCATAGTTATGTCCCATCTGCTCAATACTGATAAGGAGTTAAAAAAACAAGCTATAAAAATCAGTGCTACTAAATGCTTATTAATTATAAAAGAACTTGCTTAGCTTACTAAGCACATTTAATAACAGGAATGTATACTCCCAGGTATAGATAAAAATTTTAGACAATTCATTCAAAGTACAGTTAGACTGAACAAAGTTTATAAGCATCATACTAATTTTATTTAATCTGATTTTACACTGATTCCACTGCTGGTAGGGCACACAATTTCTGCCTGGGTTAAAAAAAGTCACTGCATATTAAAGGTCAGTGAGGCATAGTGGATAAAGTTGCATACAAATACCTTTTGCCATTTTTGCAAAATAATCAGTAAATTTAAGACTTATGAGTAATTTTCGCATCTGTTATATTTAAGTCCAGTAGCATCATGAGCTGATTTAACCAGTTGGTGAATGAGGTACTCAGGGCAATTAGATTGGCACAAGAATGTTTCAAGTTTTTTTCTCAGATCCAGCCTCACAAAAGAGAGATAAATAATAATAATTTTTTGACATCATTACACATGGCTGCAAAAAAGAGTATCCGAAAAACAAAGCCTATTATATTGAAACAGCACGTTTCAGTAGACTAGTGGAAGTGGCAGAGTAGAACTGACTTAATTAAAGGCTTTATGAGCACCTTATTGGGAGGTGTGTGTTAACTTTTTATTACTGTAAAACTGGTTCTGGCAGAAGCAAGCACACTTGAGAATAAAAGCAGTCAGTACAGCAGACAATACAAAGTGATAGACCATAAATTAATTCATACCTTCAGCAGCACAGCCAGAGCTTGACACTGCCCCCCCACACTCACAGAAAATTTTTGGATATGTCTGTGCCACAAAGGAGTGGTTCTTTCTAGAGAAAATCTGTGAGAGGTATGTCCATCTTCTTCCTCCTTTTCTTTTACTTTGCCATTTTCAAATGATCAAATGTGTGGGACATGTGTTGGCACATGGAGAACTGTCTTCAAAAACAGTGGATATAGGCTGTGTATCCTACTGATCTATGCAGCTTGAGACCAAGCAAAATTTCATCATTTCATCAATGAATAGAAAGGTTTCCCTTTGTTCAAAACTATTCAAGCCCTTTTTTTCTGAACCTTTGAAAGTAAAAATTGTAAAATCCTGTCCAGAATGGTATCTCTTTATTCCATTCATAATGATTTTAAAGCTCCACTGATTTTCTTTTAATTTAGACCATTTTTATTCAAAAACATAATCTTCAAAAGTATATATTTTGTGTAACATTTTCTATTACATTGCTATTTTTATGGATTAAAGTGTTTTGCCACCCACATAAGAACTGATACCATTAGTTTTGTTTTAGAGCAATGCACTGTAGCCACTGTATTTCACCCGCTAAACTGCAGTAATAGAAGTTAACACCATTTAATGAATGACAAAAAAGCCTTTATGGAAGAAAGAAATTTGAAAAAAAAATCAAAGCAATGTAGGCTTTGAAACGACATTAAATCATTTATATCATACATCTATGAGACACCAGTGATCTACTGAGATTTGCTGACACATAGCCCATATCAACCCTTATTTAAAGTTGTGAAACTGCATGACACTGGGATATTAGTGCCTGGCCAGATAAATGTATGGTTTTTCATTTAAGCATTTATGGGAAGTATCATAACATGACCAAACTTCCTTTATATGCAAATAAAAAATGTCTTTGCTATTGCATTAGCTTAAATATAAAAATCCATCCTTGTTTGAAAATGGTAGTATAACCTTTGATAAAGGATTAAGACTCTGCAATTTATGTCTAACCTAAACTCCAAGTAACTTCCAAATTCCAGTTTTTGATTCCTAAAGCTTTTTTCTTAGAAGTTCACATATTCTCCAAATTCAAGGGTTTTGTTTCTTTTAGAGATGTTTGTGAAAACGGCCTTGCAATGATTACAGAGTGATTCTCAAAATCTCTGTGAAAGGAAAATAGAATGCAGGTTATGTAGCAGAAGGGAAGAAAGGAAGAACAGAGCTCACATGTATAATTTTTGCTATGTAAGTTTGTACTAGATTGTGGTATTCTCAGTAGTGTGTGCTTATGTATCATTTCTGGTTACTTTTGATCTTAAGTTTTTTGACTACTCCTTCCTGCTCTGCAACAACAAAAAAGCATTAGACTCCTTACTTTGGTCATCAAAGCAAGAACAGTGCTGCTTTAGCCATAATGAATTCAACTGGAGAGACTGAAATCACAAAAGAGAAAAAGAAATTATATGTCTTGTTATTCCTAGAGACAAAGTTTTAAGATGCTTGAGTTTGGTAATCCACAGGCAAATGGTAATTCAGCCGGAATTGCAGGAAAACAGGAAGTAAATGCAAAACAAGAACCTGGTGCCTCAAGTAAACCAGGGTAGAAAGCTTTTATGTATTTTATATTCTGTTCCTTGCAAGTCTATCAATACATTGATGCATTCATCTTCTGAAGGAGTCACACTGCTCTTTCTTCAAACTCAATTTTGAACACATTTGAAGACTTTTACTGAGTAAATGGTAAACATAGCAGATTGTGATTTCCCTTCTAGTTGAAGAGCAGACTACTAAAGCCACAGGCAAAAACCCCAGTACCATGAGATATTTGGGTTCCAGGTTAAAGTGCTCTTTTCAAGAACAAATTTGATCCTCTCCACTTGAAGAGAACTTTCAAAATTAAAATTCCCTTTTGTGGTCCCAAACCTAACTTATTAATTCTTGATTGGAAGACAAATGAAAAATAGATACTGGGGCTTTTTTATGTTAAATCAGATTTAGTCTGTTCATTATTTCAGCCAAATGCTTAATTTAAACTTAGCATCCAAAAAATTTGTCAGGTCCTCCCAAGCCATCCCTTCTCCAGGCTGTGTCTGCTGCGATGAGTGTTGAGTAGGAGGGGGTGACTCCTCCTCTGAAGCTGCTGGATGTGTCTCTGTCCATGCAGTACTGCTGGCCTGTTTCCCTAGAAGGGCTCCCCATGGGCTCATGCTCAGCTCACTCTCTGCCTGACCTGCCAGGCCCTTTCAGCTCAGCTGCCTCCAGCCAGGCAGCCCCCAGCCTGTATTGTCCCAAGGGCTCTTCCTGCCCTGGCTGCAGGGCTTGGCATTTCCCCTTGTCCATTTTCACCAAGCCCCTGCCAACCCAGTCCTCTAGCCTGTGTAGGTCCACCTGGCTGGCAGACCTGTCCTCATGTCCTCAAGGCTCTTCTCAATTTGGTGTTATCTGCAAACTTGATGTCTACAACCCCTATTCTGAAGCTACAGCCTTGACCATCTTGAGTCTCCATTTACCACTGGAAAAAGCACAGTCTAAGCCAAGGGATTTACTCTCTTTGGAGTTGCAGGTTCTTCTTATCTTTCTTGTTTTTCCCTGTGACTGCATTAACAGTGGGGACACAACATGACTGATTTGGGGTTCATCTGCTCTAAGCATATGGAGATTTCTAGTGACAAGACAAGGAATAATAGCATTAAATGAAAAAAAAAAAAGGATAGATTCAGATTAGATATAAGAAAGAAATGTTTTATGACGAGGGTGGAACAGGAACAGGCTGTCCAGAGAGGTTACAGATGCCTCAGGTTTGGATACTGATGGTTGTATTGATATTGTGCAGCTATGGCAATAATCTCAGTCTTCAAGCTCTTAACGTGAACTGGGAAGGAGCAAATCAAGCCAAATGAGATAAGGCTTGGGAAGAAAAAGGTGTAGCAGGGCAAAAGTGGGAAAATAGGACAGCAGTGTGTCTCCCCAAAACCATATTTTTTTTTTTTCTGATGGCTTGCTATATGCAATTAAAACACCCTGCATCTCTTAACAAAACTTCCTGTTTCAATGGTTGTGACATATGCTCTGTTTATATGAGTGTTAAGCATTTTTGTCTTCACATTTTCCTAGTAACCCCTTTATGATTATGCTTTTTTTTCTTGGTCTTAAATTGTGGTAATCTTGGAAGATTATTGGTCATGGTTCACACAGGTATCCACAATTGTATTTTGCATTTCTAAAAGTAATATTCTTAAAATATATTTCTATTTTCTGTAATGATGGCATTCAGATTGAGTTCCCTTATCATTCATGACACAGGCTTTATGGTATCAGCAATATTTTCTTTTGAAAGGAAAATTGATATATGGTCTGGTGTGACTTGAGTTTATATTCCTGAGAACTCCTTTACTTCTTGATCACTGTCCTTCTTCCCATTTTGTTTCATTATTTCATAAAAGGATACTTAAAAATAGCAAAATAAAATATTTTAAAATTCAAAAATTACAGCCTCATGTGGATTTTTGGTAAATTTTGTTGGCTTTCTATTAACCCTGAAATTTAAAATATAATTTAAAGTCTCCAATTTCTTACTTTTCTTGCCATATTTACTGAAGATTTTTATTCTGCTAAATTCTTTTCAACATGCTTCTTTTCTTAGTGAGGAAAGAAGCCTGGACAGATGCATAGGCAGAATAGTGTATTCAGTGTAGTCCTTGAATATTTGGAGCAGTTGTCAGAATTTTGTTTTGTTTCTGGCTTCATGGCTCTGATAATGGGTTTGGAAATTAACTGTGTGGGAGCAATGCATTGATGCTGCCTAAGACTTTGGAACTTGGTAAGTTGAATATTAAAATATTATATAGTCTATTTTTTTGCAGCTGTAGCTACTTCCTATGAACTGGTTAGCATTATAGCCTTTTCCTGCAGCTACATAAATTATTAATTAATGAATATAATACTATATTCCTGTTTAAAAATAGAAGGATTTAAAAAATCCTAGCTACATAACTGGTCTTAATCAGTTATTGCATGTTTCAATGATAAAAACATGTTTCACATGAACAATTTATACCTTGTTTTCCACACTTCTGTCATGATTAGATAAAAAAAATTAGGAAAATAGGATTACAGTATTTATACATATCCAGAATTTTATGGAGAAAGCACTAAAATATAGATTAAGTTTTTTAAAAGTCAGAGCAATATATAAACTCAGAAAACTTTTTGATACTCAATTCTCCCTTTCCTTTAAAGAACAATTGCCTCATTTAGGAATAATTGGTATTCACTAGGGAAATGCACATGTTCTGAAACCTAGTAATTTCCAATTGCCAAGACACCTAATGAGTTATCTTAACAAGATTACCAAACATATAAAAGGAACTAATTGCATTGCATTTAATTCTGAAATCACAACTAGATGCAAAATAGGTTGTGCAGCTGGCATTTTGCTGGCAATGCATGATGAAAATGAGGAGGTAACTAGAGATCAAGGGATCATCCTGCTCAGTTTTTAGGAAGAGTCACTCCTTCCTCCTCAAATAACACCAAAATTATACACCATTATTTCTTCAAGAGAGAAACATTCGAACAATCTGTGGTATGACAAAGGATTAGTCAAACACATCAGTTCTCAAAAAATGCATTTAATTAACTGTTTTTCATTTATTTATTCACATTGTGATCTGCTATTCAAATAGCAATGGACAGGTATTGTTTCATAACATAATTTGAGAGTTATATTTTTCATTCAAATTTCTACTGATGGTTTATTGTACTATTTGCATATACACAGATACAAACTCCTATTAATTACTGATTAAAATAATAATTCAATTATTTAAAAAAATATTAACACAAGATATTGCTATTCTCCAAAACAGATAAGACAGTTTATTTTCCTTACTGACACACTCATTGTGCTATCACATGACTTTTGTATTTTCATAATTCTTTTGTATTTTAAGAGAACACTCCATCTGGAGAGCCACACATCCCCTCTGACATCAAAGGATGGATTGTTTTTCTTTTCTTATCTGTGTACTATAGTGATTATTATCAATATCATGTTCAATGCATTACATGTTTTTTTTTTTTCCCAATAAAACAAAAGAATTTTTTTTTAAATATTTGTAAATTCCAATTATGATTTTGGTGTTATGAGATTTGGTTTAAACTCCTCAGAAATATCTGTGTGGTCTGGTTAGCTTTAAATCTTCCTGAAAAATTATTTGCTTAAAATTATTTTCATTTTGGAAAAAATACCTGTGATAAAATACTACCATAATTTTTAACTGGTTGTGTTTTCTTGTTATTTAGTCTTCATTTGAAGCTTGGCATTTTTTAAATTCTAGATGTTTGTAAAGGACTATTTTAATTGACAGCAGCTGTTGATAGGCTCATGCAACAATAAGACAGAAATTCAAGACTGAGGAATAAGAGGGGATGTGATTAAATCCCCCTTCTCTTTCTTTCACTTTTTAAACGGATCTCAATAGTGAGGCTGGCATGAGGTTCATATGACGATTCATCATAATTTTGATCTGAACCATTTGAAATATTCATCACAGATGTTTACCACAGTGTAGTCACTTTCTTCCACAATGTGAGAAGCAACTATATTCCTCTTCAAAAATACTAGTTGTTCAAGGCCATGTACAAGAGATTAAGTACATTATTTGGAGACACTTAGATCTCTTTCACACAGCATTGCACTGTTTATTTGTGGTTTTTGATTATCTACCCGAATCACAAAGCATTCCTTCTGTTTCTTATTATTTAACTAATGGCTGCAAAATTAGAGAAAAATAATCACACTTGGTTGTTGCTTCTTCTACTGAAAAACCATCAAAAAAAGCCAGTAGGAAACAGGTTCTAAGAAAAACAAGGAGAGTGGAGTTCTTTTACCTTCATAGCAGAGCAGTGAAAGTTCTAGAGATAAGAAAAGGTCCTTGAATCCTTCAGGATCTTGGGATGTGTAGAAGAAACAAACAATTCACAAAATATCTGATCCCAAAATAGTTAGAATTCAAAGAGTAGTAGACAAAAGCATCTATAGGTTTGGTTCATTTTTACGTTTCCCCAGATACATGCTTAATGTTTGTTTGGTTAAATAAAGGGTATTGGGACAGCCTGATCTTGACCTCACCCAGCACAGCCCTTCTGTTTTTCCAGTGGTGCAAGTGAAGTCTTTGAGGTCCGTGAACATTTTCACCAGTGTATTTTATGTACATGTCCAGTCTTTGAAATCACTCAGGGCATGATCACTGCAGTCACAGGAAATCTAACTCAGCCCTTTTACTCACAAATGAGATTTCTGCTATTCAGCCAGCTATAAGTGCTTCTATTGTTAAGGACATCTATCAATTTCACTTTCAATTTCTATTCCAAATAAGTA
This sequence comes from Peucedramus taeniatus, assembly GCA_013400575.1. NCBI lineage: Eukaryota > Metazoa > Chordata > Aves > Passeriformes > Fringillidae > Peucedramus > Peucedramus taeniatus. Next base: position 5,908 of record WBNO01028910.1, on the reverse strand, counting down.
CCAGGAGAAAATACTGTTGAAAAGGAATAACTGACAGCAGATTTTGACTTGATAATATCGTTCTTTATCTCATAGTCTTATTAAAAGATATTCCATATGAATAACCTTAAATACTGTAGCTGTTGTAAATGGAGATGGGCAAATTGTGAAGTCTATGCATAATCATTCTTCAAGCAAAGTAAAATGGATTTTTATACTTCTTGACAAGATGTGTGCCATATTTTCTGTAAATACACAAGACATTTCTTCATCTAAAAATTGCAAACCAAAAATGAATCATGCTTGTAAAATTTTACTATCATATTATTTCTTTGCACATCTGTTTGAGACTCTGCTATGATTGACTTACAGGCTTGAGTAAAAATAGGAAAACAGACACAGCTGCAAGTAAAAAGAAAGAAAAAAAAGCCACAAACAGTAGAAGACAAATGACGTAATGTATAAACTGTTGCTTCCCCCTCTAGCTTATCTTTAACTCTTGTACTGAATTTTTCTATTTCAGCAATATTTCCCCTATTTACTTGTCATTGTGATTCCTTCCATCTCTGTTGGGCTGGCTTATTGTTGCACATGACAAATGGGGAATGTTGCAGAGGACCTGAAATGAACAGAATTCCCTTTACCTTGAAAGAGTTTCTCTGAAGACAGGACATTTCTTTCCTGATCCTTTTGAGGTAGTGAGAAGAACTACTCTGTTCTCTTTGCCTTGTGTTGCCATTTATACTTCTGCTTTCTTAAATGTGACTTGTCCATTTTAGACAATGCTAGTGATCATGCCTGGACATTGTCTTAGCAATGCAGTAACACGGCAAAGGAGAGGCAAAGAAATAGCACTTATGTTCATGCGTTTGAGGGATCTTTCAGAACAGCAATAATCTTGTCAGAGGAAGGCACACGAGTGCATCCATTCACACACTACCCAGAGGCCTCTCAGGGACAGTGTTATGCAGAATTAAAAGAGAAGAGGCAAAAAAAAAAAAGAAGCATTTTAAACATCTTGGTTAGAGACTTTTTCATTGGTCACTTTATCTTCAAACTCATCTTCATTGATTCTGAGGAAGCATAATCTGATCCCTATTCCAGAGTGGTGGAGCAGCTACATGCTCCCTGTTATCTCTAAAGTGTCTGAGTGCCTGACAACTGACAAGGGAGGCTGTAAGGCTGCACAGTGTAACTAACAATGTCAAAACTGTTGATCGGAATTTAATTTTATGAGCTGATAACTACCTTTTTTGATCACAGAAATTGAAGAGATACAGGAATATATGCTGGAACACTATTGTAATTAAAACCTATCTCCAAGCAACAACATTGCATTAAAATACAATGGCACTATCTCTTTCAATCACAACACATCTTTGACTTATTATTTAATTTCATTATTATGTGATTTTTTCAAAACTGTTGGTCTTAGCTTTTGGAGAACCCCGATAAAACAATGTCTTAAAACTTTGTCTTAAAACTTAATGTCTTAAAATACTATCTTAAAACAATAATACTGCAGAATTTCTGGAAGACAAAAAGCATTTGACTTTTCAGACAGCCTCCAACACATAGAAGGACCACAAGCAAAACCCCTGTGCATAATAAAATGACATCTACTCCTACAGTTGAAATGCAGGAGAAAATGTGGTAACCTATACTCCTACAAATTCCTAGGCTAAACCTAGGAAAACAACCAATAAAAATTATTGTAACACACTGAGCTCTCACAAGTGTATATATGTATATATATGTATATATATACTAGTGAGAGCTTACACTAGCTAAAACACTGAAAAAAAAATCACCTCTTTTCTGTACAGGAAAAGAAATTAAATGCAAACATTTTTAATGTAAGCATAGAGCCACTGCATACTTTTCATATTAGCACTCCCCCAGTGTACATTGTCAGATGCTTAGTGAGAGGATGGTGAGAAAATGAGAGGAGCAAAGCAAAGCATATTTCTTTTTTCTCTTTTCAGACTGGATAGAAAGAAATGTATATGATATGCATATGAAGTTATTAAGAAATTTGTAAGTTAAAAAGTGGTAAAAGATATGGGCAAAGAAAAAAATCTGTTTTATTGCACATTAAGGTTCTAGTCACTGTCCTATCTTTCTGTGGGTGAAAGTGCAATTATATTTTGTTAGCTCTTTCTGGAAAGCCCTTTCAACTGCAATTTGTATGAATGTTAATGAACTGAGTTTTTTTCAGATAAATATGATCATTTTTTAGATGTTTCTGGGTATTACACAAACTATTTAGTTCTAACAGCTTTTCCCAGTAACTATGTGTACTTTGAAGAGTAAAAATTCAGTTAATTTTCCAATTCATGTTTCAGTCTTGATAGTGAAGTGGTATGATTAGAACTTGGTCGAATATGGCAACAAAGAATTTGTGAACACTTTTTGAATACAATCATGAATTTGTCTTGGAGCAGAGAAGTCTTGAGGCACCCCAAATTATTTCCTTTCCCTCTAAGAAGCTGTTGAAATTAAAGTATTCATTCTGAAACCTTAGCTAGAAAACCAAGGGTGACTTCTAGTCTCTAGTCTGCTAACCTGCACTGAACTGTAAGTTCTGTATTTCAAGACTATTTTTTGGGAATAAATATTTTTTGGGAATCATCTATAAAAGAAAACACAAATGATGTTTTAAAAACCCAATGATTTATTGCTTATTTTAGAAGAAAATAACTTACCAGTCAGGATGTGATCTTTTAATATGGTTATTTTTGCTGCTATACCAGCAACATTTATGCACATAAACATGAATGCACACAGGCATATTGTGTCAGAGTGAACAAGTTTATATCATGTGATTCCTAGCAAAAAGACCAATACATCATATAGGTATAGGAGTCTACATCTGAGCACAGGTTCGTAATATTCATGCCACCTCTGAGTAAATTTTATTTCCTCCATAAATTTGCCTTGTTATGCTGTAACCTCTACAGTTTATTGCAGTAAGTTACGAATTACTCTACCTGGGTTTGCATCAGTGTGCAAATTAAACCTGACTCCGTCCTAAAGTTGCTGGCAACCTGCTTATGAACTTCAACACTTTTTCCTGAGAAAGGTGACAGGAGCCCTTTAAGGTGGATGAGGACTCCAGATTAGGGTCAATGTGCAGTGACTGTGAAATGAAAGTACACATATAGCAAAGTTCCACCATGAAAAAGCAAGATAAAACCTAATCATGCTCTTTGTCCTCAGTAGGGAAGGGGAATGGATAGTTTGCTTTACATTCAAAGTGTGGGACCAAACCATAGATCACACAGTCATCTAGCAAAGTTATATAAAAACCTGACACCTGCTGCAGTGTTTTATGCCATTAGAAATGGTAATTAGTAATAAAGTCTTTGTCTATTCTTTGTAAAACCATCTGGCTGAACATCCATTGTACTATATAATGTAAATTATGTTTAGAAGCCTACAGCACCTGTAATGCTTCCACAGAGAAAGTGATTTCTCAAGACTTTTTGACATGTTTAGATATCAGCTCTGAAGCCTTGTAGGTGAGTTTGTATTTATCTCTGGTTGGAAAGCAAGCTGATCTGACTACAAATGTCTCCACAAGTTATGAGACACTGGGACAAATTAAAACTACATGCTTACCTTTGAATTTCTCATACATTTGAAAGATTATGTTATTGTTCTTAAAGACTAATATTCGTAGGATATTTATATATAGATATTATTATATCTAGATGTATATGTATCTCTATATATAGATGTGTAAATATATTCTATGTACATATGTATCTACATATGAACATATATGCATATATGCATATCTATTTCTATATACATGCATATATATATCTACATACATAGACATATATATGGAATATATGTTGAGTATAACTGGGTCTTGGTTTCAATGGAAGTGATGCCAAGGTTAAATCCCTCTGCTAAGTTTTAAATTAATGTACAGGAGAACTTAATTATTCCAAGAGATACAAAAGAAAAACTTATTTGGTGTGATGATTTGTTGTCACTGCTTTAATAGAAGCCAGAGACTCATTCTAGTATTCTGCTAGGGTTCATCCAGAAGCAGTTATTTTGCTATTGTTTTTGTTAAGTGAATAATATTCTCCTTAAGAACTGAACTGGAAGGAGATTATAAGGTGGAGTGCAAAAGCACAGAGAAAAACAAGAAGCCCAAACCAGACATTTTTCTGTGTCTTTGTAGATGCCATAAGTAGTATTCGGCATCTGAATTTTAACTTGCAAGCTGGCAATAACTGGAGTTTGAATTTGCATCAGGAAATTACATCCAAGTCTTGTGCACAGAACTGTTTTCTCTCATTTGTGTCAAACACAGGTGCAGTGTATCAGTGCTACATTTTTGCTGTACAGTTATTTGAAGGAGAGAGATCTGTGGAAGGAGTGAAGCAGGAGTGCTCTTGTGTGTAAGCAAAGCTGTTTCATCACCTGATAACACTTCTCCTCTGAGTCTTGACAGCTTCATATCATTACCTCCAATATTATTCATAAAGTAATGATCAAATAATCCATCTGTCATGAATTATGTCAAGCACAAGACTTCTCAGAGATTCTAGTAGTAGCATTGGATTTACCATATTAAAATATTTCCCTTTAGTTTCTTTTAATAAGGTGATGCATACAGAAATTAGACTCTTGAGAAGTTTCCTTGTTATTTTTGGAAAATATATGCAAAAAAATATAGCTGGACATTCAGAACAATATTCCTATCACATTTGGCTTATCTGGTTTCTTTTCTTTTGTAAATTCTGATAATTGGTGTTGGTCAGTATTTTCAGGGAAAGAAAAATCTTTCTTTAGTAACCTGCACTGGAGAATAACTTGCACAAAGAATAAATCTAAAAAGGAAAAGGTTATGCTCATCCTTTTCTCCAGTCAGAAGACCTTCCAAAATAAACCAGAATTACAATATCATAAAAATAATAATATTCCCTCTTGCTTTCAGGGACAATTTTTCTTTGGGAACCCCTTGCCACACAAGCATAGTTATCAAGTTCAGATGTCAAGAGATGTTGTAGTCAGAAAAGACAAGCTCTTTTAGATTGGAGAAATTTTCCGAAATCAAATTAAATCCACTTCACATTAAAAGGGAGTGATACTTTTGACCTTTGTTGCATAAGAGTTGTAAAACTCTATGTGTTAGTGCTTTACAGAAAACAAAACAAAAGTTCTAGAACACTCATTAATGAACTTCTATACAGATTAAAGGGAACATGACTGTGCACTCTGCCAAAAGTGAGATGAAGGGAAGGGAGCTGTTGATCATCACATTGCTTAGGACCCGTTGCATTAAATGGGTGAGAGTAGTATACTATAGCTTGATCATTTTGACAGATGCATGAGAAAAAATATTCAACATAGAACTGATATGAATGAATCATTTGGGAGCCCTTGAAGAAAATATAAATAGAAAAGGATAATAATGCTTATTCTGGCATCCATTTGGCACAGTGTGTTGCTTGCTGCATGAGACAGGAATTGAATTTCCATAAAAAACAAGCTTTTTAACTTGTGCTATTTAATAGACCTTGGTTGCTTAGGCAGATGTGTAGAGAGATCTTTGAAAGTGGGGACTCATATGTGACTTCAGAAATGTACATTGTTAGCCTGTCTAGAGTTTGTAAGAAAAGTTCTGTTTTTCCGAAATGAAAGGGTTCTTTCTTGAGACAACAAAATTCTGAAGCGATTTTGTTTGAGGGGAAAGCTATCTTTTGGAGAGAATCAGGAGCATCGTCAGCTCAATAATCTTAAATGCCAGAAAGAAGAAATGTTTTTTTCTGTACAGGATTCCTCTTTTCCCAGCAGGGCAATCTAGAGGCTTCCCCTGCAGCTCTGAGATGCCTGAGGAAATCTTTAAGATTTTGCCTTATACATTCTAAAACTGAGAGGAATATTTTATTTTTGCCTTTTTTTTTTT
>WBNO01028901.1:0-27905 GCA_013400575.1 Peucedramus taeniatus | reverse complement strand
ACCTTCCTCCTAATCCTACCTCACAACAATAAATAAATAAATATATACTAATAAATACAATAACATTTAATCAACACTAAAATCGATCACATTGATTAATACATGAACAAAAAAATCTCTAATTAGCAAACCAAAACCACTACACCTAGGAAGGAAGAGGGTGAAATCTAAACCATTTTTAATGTTCATGATACTTTTGCCTCAAATTCTTTAGGGAGGGAAAAGAAGAAAGCTGTGTATGACTGGGTGTGCTACTGTGTAATTCTCAAACATGACTTACACATATCAAACTATAGAATATGGCAGGTTAATCAAAGTTGTTAGAGAACAGAGAAGGCTTCTGTTCTGGTTTGAGAAGCGAGACCAGCGGGGCACCCCAAGTCAGAAATACAATTTATTAGAAGAAGGGAAAATAAAACAAAAAGGAAACAAAATACATGCAATAAGAAAAACCACTGACAAAGTCAGAATACAACCTGACACCCTATGGTGATAGCAGTCCAAGCAGAGTGGTCCTGTTGAAGCAGTGATCCTATAGCAGAATGGGTCTGACGATCCAGCAGTAGCTCTTACCCTCTGGAAGTCCAGTAGGCAAGCGCTGCTGTGGTGTTCAGAGTCTCAGCTTATATCCAGGCTGGAGTGCTTTGTTCCCCCCTCTGGGCGGAGCATCTCACAATGGGATGTGATAAGGCTTGATGGGCCATTTACAGAAGATTTATCCCCTTGTGGAAGAGACAAGGGAAGCTGCTCTTTGGTGGTTTCTTATCAGCTGGCTTATCAACAGAAGATCTCCCATCCCAGTTCTAACGGATGGTAATAGAATACATTTAGTTATATCTTGCTCTGCAACCCATGACAGCTTCCCTTAGCTTTGCTCTACACGAGAATGTAGGAGACATATTCAAGAAAAGCTCAAGTCACATCCAATCTTAACAGATTTCATGTGATTGTAATTTGCTGAAGTAACCCTGAGCAGTATGGATTAGTCTGTTCAGTGTGTGGGTGTAGTGCTACAACACTAAAATATTACATAACAAGAGAAAAACCCTCAAACAAATAACAAAATCATAATTCCTGCCATCTCACATTTCCTCTATTTTGTTGGCACTTGCTCTTTTAGTACCCACCTGCCTCTGGTTGATAACATTTCTCTTTAATGATCTTATTTATAGAATACCCATGCTGACAATTTGAGAACAGGTTTTTGTGATAAATTCTTTTTAAAGCATAAAGGTTTAGTTAAATACGTAACCAGATGTTAGTGCTATGTCTCCTTAGACAGCAGCTTTTGTTTTACTTCAGTTGCTGGGCATACCATACTTCCCATATCACTTTTATGCAATTCTATCAAATATTCACATTTTACAGCCATTACTTTGACACCTGTAACCTTCCTGGGTTACATTTCTTACATACTTATGCACACAAAAGTTTCTAATGAGGCCTTGCTACAATTAGAATTTAAATTAACATTAATGTAATGGAATCCCAGGATATGTCAGGCTGGAGGGGCCCACAGGGGCTGCTCTGGTGCCACCTCCCTGCTCCAGCACAGCCATCCCAGGGCACAGCAGTGTGTCCATATGGCTCTGGAATACCCCCATGGAGGAGACTCCACAGCCTCTCTGCACCATCTGCTGAGGGCTGGGCACTGCCCAGGGCAGGAGTTCTGCCTCCTGTGCAGGGGCAGTTCCTGGGCTCAGGCCCTGCCCGTGGCTCTGGGGCCATCGCTGGGCCCCCAGCAGAGCCTGGGCCCTGCTCTGCCCCTCCCTGCACACAGAGACACCCAGGGCTGAGGGCCCCTCTCAGCTGGGGCTCCCCTCCAGGCTGAGCAGCCCCAGCTCCCTCAGCCTTTCCTGGGCATCGAGATGTTCCAGGCCCTTCCTCAGCTCCAGGAATTCCTGTCCCTGCTGTGATGTAAAAAATCTACTTATATAACAACTGCTGCAATTTTTAATATTTTTTTACTCCATACTCAGCACATAAACTAAAATAGTTGCCGGAAGTAAGTCCAGCTACAAGTATTTTATCTATACCAGCATTCAGAACTCCTTTCTTCTGTTCTGATCTGCAGCTGCAGGAAAGGGGTGAACTGAGGGCCTTTTCCACACAGACATAGCAAGGAACAAGGAGATGTATCTCCATTACCAGGTGCTGTTGCTAATCTTTCCTGTGATCCTTACAGTGGAAAAGCCAAGTTTGTGAATATTGCTATCACTTAAATATTAGTTTTTAAAAAAGGAGGGAAAAAAAAAAAAATCCACAAACTAAGAGGGGCAGGTTTGAACATCTGGGTGATCCACCTTTTACTTGGATCCTTTCTCCGCTGGCCCCAGGTCTGTTTCAAAGCAAACCCATCTGTTGGCAGACAGCTGGTAACCATTCCATGCCTGTGTCAGAGGAGAGCACTGGTGGGAAGGAAAGTGCACCTTTGTACACTGTGGACACATTGAAATTTGGACAGATTTTTCCCTCTAGGTGAGGGGAGCACAGCTCATCTTTACCCAAAATATTTAAATGAGCATGGAAGCACAAACTTTCTTCAAGCTGGGTAAAGGAAACGCAATCTGCAGCATTTAGCAGAAATCTTACTAAAGAGAATTCAATAAAATATTAACTTCTAAACTCATTTCAGCTCAAGAATGACAGTGAAGAGCTTTTTCTGGTAATCCCCTTACTGCATTAGAGGTTTGCTGATAACTGGAGGATTTTTTGTTCAGATGTTGCACAATATCCTGAAGTAAATCAAGCTTTGGAACATTTTCTCTTCCCCAGTTTGTTTTAGGAACAGCTCAAATATGTTTTATAAAAGTGCAAGAGCACCTGAAAATTTGTAGCATCATGCTTTAGAAGTTTTAAAAATATCCCCTGATATTTTATTATGAACTTAAAATACAAACATCTGTTAAAGATGAAAAGCTGTTTGAATGTCATTTGGGACATATCTTCTAGTAGACCAAATTTTATGTTACTGAAGCTTAAACTCAACAAAATCAGACTTTCAGATAAAACATTCTCTGCTTAGGGACTTCATTCTTGTTGATGCTGAGCACCTTTTAGAGGTGCTGAACTTCAATCAGGAAAGTTCAAGGCTGCCAAAGCTCCAGGAGCATTTGGACAACACTCTCAGGCACAGGATGGGATTGCTGGGGTGTCTGTGCAGGGACAGGAGTTGGACTGGATGATTCTTGTGGGTCCCCTCTATTGTTCCATGATTCTATGACTTGTTTGTTTGTTTGTCTGTTTTCATGGCTGCCAGATCAAGCATTTGGACATCCTTATCCTGTTGCTAAAGAAGCTGAGGAGAAGCTGAGAGAACAGTCCAGAAGGGCTTATTGAATTCTTATTTTTAACTATTATTTTTGGTGTAGCAATACTCAAAAGTTCCTTTCAAGGTCCTATCTCCCACTATAATAAGAGATACATCTCTCATGTGATAAGAAAAGATCATTAATTTTAGCCCACTCTGTGTTCCTTCAAGGTTCGAATCTTCCCTTGAGAAAAAACAGCAAGAACAAGACATATTTTAAAAAATGGTCAGTAAGATATTTTTCTGCTTAGGTCTATTCTCATTCTCCAAGAAATGCCAAATACTCTATTTTATAGAGTTTCTCATTCCATAGCCCTTGCACATCACAGACATATTGATATTTATTGCCTTATACACCAGTGTAAATGAAGAATTCTGGTTTGCAGTTCTGATTTTCCTGTTCCATGAAAGCACCATGGGCAGAGCAGCACTCTATAGTTGTTTCTTGAAGTTAAATAAAGAGCAAGTCATGGTGCCTGGAAATCTAGAAATCTAGAATGTTCTGTGGCATTTTCTGCTCTTGTCTAAGTTAACTTTAGCTGCTCTTCACTGAAAATTGAAATATTTGTTCTAGAATTGTAATTAGTTGCAAAAATTATGAAATTTTTGTTTTAGCTTTCTATTTTTTGACCTAAAGCAAAGAGAAAGAAACATTTTGCTTTGAGTGATTAATCATGCATGACTTCAGTAGATTTTGGAAACTTTCAGAATGGAGGAAGCTCAAATTTTTACAAGGGCTTGTATTTCAATCTTTAAAATAATACACTCCCCTAAGGGAGGCATCTGTTCAACTGCATCATTTCCAGAATGCTGAATGCTCAGAGTTCCTATATTGATAATGTGTGGTAAATGCGCCCATGTATAAAATATGAATCAGGAGATGATCCTGAATTTTGTGGGAAGCTACCTGAAGTTGAAGGTTAATGCAAAGTTGGAACAAGCAGCTAATTGTGTTTCTGAGCTTTTTTAATTGTTAAAATTTTGAATAAACATAATACAGAGACCCAAACCACACAGCTGAGTAATCCTTTGAGTTCTGTTGGGGCAAAGAGATGATATCACTAAAAATTAAATATTAATAAATACAGCATATCAGAAGTTGTTTTATTTAAATATCTTGTGAAAGAGCTTTAAAGTTCAGTGAAAAATTAATTCAGAACTTCCTTTTTAAAACCTGAAAATATAACCTCTGAATCCTGTGGCATTAGAGGAAATGCTGGGGAAAAATCTGTGACTATAGAGTTCAGATCACAGCAAGGCTTGTCACTGGATGCTGGTTCAGGGGCTTGGCTGGGTGCTGGCAATGCAATATCTTTGGGATATTGATTGAATCCCAGAGTGGTTTGGACTGGAAGGAACCTTAAAGCTCATCCAGTCCCACCCCTGCCGTGGACAGAGACACCTTCCACTGTCCCAGGCTGCTCCAAGCCCCAGTGTCCAACCTGGCCTTGGACACTGCCAGGGATCCAGAGGCAGCCACAGCTGCTCTGGGCACCCTGTGCCAGGGCCTGCCCACCCTCACAGGGAACCATTCCTTCCCAAAATCCCATCTAGCCCTGCCCTCTGGCGATGGGAGGCATTCCCCCTTGTCCTGTCCTTCCATCCCTTGTCAATTGTCTCTCTCCATCTTTCCTGCAGCTCCTTCAGGCACTGCAGGGCCACAATGAAGTCACCTCAAAGCTTCTGTGCAGGCTGAAAAATCCCATCTCTCCCAGCCTTTCCTCCCGGCAGAGATAGTCTGGAATATGGAACACCATTGTCAGTGTAATCCTGCAGTGATAACTCTAATCAACCTACCAAAGTACTACTACAGAAATGTTTTTTTAATGAACATGAAACTTCCAGTTATGAAGTCAGGAATTGCAGCTTTGATATAAGGTGCTGTGACGCCTCGCCTTAGCTGCAGGATGGAGGGGCGAATCTAGAAGCTGGCTAGCTCCAATACTCGCCTCCCCTCAGCGAGCGTCAAGAGAGACCATCTCCCCACCTCTGCCCTCAGCAGGCAAAAGGGGTGACAGTTCAGCCAGGCTTGACGGGGTTGGGGCCAGCCGATACGACCAGTGTCTGAGGACCCACGCCTGAGGTAGAGATAAAGGAAAGGAGGGAGGGCTCTCTTACGTGGTTTTCCAAGCTGCTTTATTTCCTGTGCCGGAAGCAGGGCTGCACTGACCCAGCGAGCGTTGCAAGGGGGAAGCCCTGTGCAGGATCTGTAGCTGTGGGAAGCAGCGGGAGCAGTCCAGGGTGGCATGGCGTGGTCCGGGGTGGTTGCGGGCGGTGGTCTGGTGTCCCAAGGTCGCGCTGGGGTGGAGCGGAGGTGCGCACCATCTGGAGAAGCGGCAGGAACCCAGTTGGAATGGTGGGTTCCACGTGGGGCTCGGCACAGCCCACCAGGAGCACTAAGGAGCCGGCGGGCCGGCTCCTGGTGTCAGAGCGGCAACGGAGCAGCAGACGAGGTGGGCTCAGGCTCGTGCCGGCTCTGGCAGCGCGGCGCAGGGAAAGTCCGTGCAGCGCGGTGGACTCGAGCTCCAGCGGGTGGTGCAGGCGTGGTGGGAGCGGCACTGGCAGCTTCAGTGATCGGAAGCAGCGGGAATGGGGCAGATTGCACTCGGGAGGTAGTATAGCACGGGGTTGGCAACGTGGCACTGGTGTCCGGAGCAGGGGGGGTCAGCAGCTTAAGCAAACCACGCAGGAAAAGCCTGAACAAAGAGGAGCGGACTCTCTTTCTCTTTTTAAACCTGGGCTGCTCCCTTGGTCGCCACAGGACCGCCCCCGCTCCCCACTCCCCTCTCCCCATCCTGCGGGGCGGCCCTGAGGCGAATCGGGGCTAGCTGGGAGGAGGATACTGGGGGTAAAACCAATAAATAAGGGGAAATATCATAACTGGCAGCGAATGTTTGTGATTATGAGTGTGACCTGGCACAGACAGTTTGCTGGGGGCTAAGTTTCACTTATGGGCATAGAAAAGCTGAGAAGTTTCAGGACCCGGCTCTGGGAGAGACCATTATGAGGGACTGAACAGGGGTGAATAGGGAACCAACCATTTTAACATTTTAAACACATTTCTAAACAGTTAAACCTTCTAGCCCCACTGCCACAGTGCTGAGGCAATGCACAACTTGACTACTAAAAAATAAAATAAACATCAAGTCATGGCGCCCCTGTTTTCCTTTCTCAGCAGATTCATCCTTGCCATGAAGAGAGTGTAGCATGCAAGAGGTGAGAATCAGGATTATATTCCACTTCTGAGAAGAAAATGCAGGAACTCTGTTAACTTTTGCTGAGATCACATAAAATGCCCATGTCTTAATGAATTAATATTTAATATCAATAAATACAAAATAATAAAAAACATATGCCTTATGCCTCACATCTGTATCTACTTAATTAATAATCATATTCTCACTTTCAGTGCATAACCCAAATACTCTGTGTTGTTTGTTCATGAACATTGAACCTAAACAAATAAAGGAACTACATAGAAAAGCTTAAAAACTATTTATACTACACCGAAAGAGACATTCAAAATCTTGAATACGGATATTATAAAACCAGCTTGATGGCAGGTATGGTGCTATACTCTATCAGTAAACTGTAGACCAAACTAATTCACTAAATTTAGTGGACTAACTCACTAAATTAGTAGTAAACTCTGGGAAATTCTATGTATGAAGCCTGTTCCAAGAAAAATGATAATAATCTACTTTAATTTTTATCCTTCTGACAACAGTTTTCTCCTGTCTAAGTTTGCAGGCTACTTGAATGAAAATGAAGCTCAAAGCAAATTCATATAAATAGATATGTACTTCATGTAATTTCCTTTTTCATTTAATTTTTATATGTATTGAACCCAGATAACCTTCATTAAGACTGCTCAAAACAGGTGAAAAAGAACAAATTACATTTATCCATATTGTGTGTGAGGAATGCTGTAGATAGATTCAGGGTCTGTGGTGTCCTTGTCCTGTCGGGATGGAGATTTCTTGTCTTCCCTGGGAAACCTGTTCCTGTGCTCAGTAAGAACCATTCTCTTTATTCATGTTTTGCTTTTAGATTGTATTTTCATTTTAATCCAGATATTATTTGATGTCATGGTTACAGCTGCTTGCTGGCTTCCATGTTGATATTTCTCTTGAGATCATTTTGTATAATTGTAGAAGCGTCAATTAGTCAGTGGTATTATCCTGTTGGAACACACAGAAGTTACAGAAAATTAAAATAAATGAGCATTTCACAACACTTCTGAGGTGAACAGGATGTTAATAATTTGAAATGCTGATGTGATTTGCTGTAATTTTTTCATATAAAATAAGTTTCAAATAACCTATATTTTTAAAATCAAAAAGTAGTTGTTAAGCACTGAATAAAGCCAATATTTAAGGACTCTTTATTCTGAAGTAAGGTAACAAAATTCTTAAATTTTAATGTATACTGATGTATGTTTAGGGCAAAAAAAGATGGTTTACGTGGAACAACACAAAAAATTAGATTGAAGTAATTTTTCTTCCAACAGCCCCTCCAACAGCTTCCTGGTAGTTTCCAGGGCTGAAGTTTTTGAATAGGAATGAAGAGAAGTGCCAAAGACTAAGGAAAATCCTGGATAAAATATCACCAAAAGGAATTCCAGCAGGATGAGAGAAAAGTCAGGGGACTGGGAATGCAGCTGAGATAATTCAGATATTCTAGATCATCATTTCTCTATTTTTATTTTATTGTTAAGGAAATGAGAATTGTGTGGTGATTCAGTCTTTCCATCTTCTTCTCTTAACCAATGACAAAGGAATCCTTGGGCCAAGTTCAAGTACCTTAAAAATCCATATGGATTTTGAGCTTCCTATATTGAACATTTAATATGTATAAAAGAAAATTTGGATCATCTAATCAAAATATTGTAAATTGATCCTTGTATAATGATTTATTTCTGCTAAGGAAGTCTTAAAAATAAAAATATAAAAATAGAAAGAAAATTCAATGCAAAGAGGCTACTGAATTACTGTCATTTTTGCAACCACTCCTCTTGACCACTGGACAGCAGAAGTTGCATAAAAATTCAGCCTCTCAGAAATCACTGATTTGAAGACTACTATCACTAGCAGTTAAAGAATCTTTTCCCTTTAAAAACATGCTCTTAAAATTTGAAAAACAGTCACAAAGTCATGTGATTTGTTGTTTGCTTTTTTTTTTTTAAGATTTTTTTTTGGTGAGATAACAATGACATAATATCTCTGAGAGACATATGCACTTTTAATTTGATCTACCAACAGATACAGTAATGAAGTTTAAAAAATGAGAGCACTTTTTTCTGGTAATAAGTGTTGATAATGATAAATACATGTTTATATGAATTCATATTTCTGTAATAAGTAAATAAATAAAATGTTAAGCTTTGTAGTGGAGAAGGTTCATGTTCAGAGAGGGTAAGATGAACAGTGGTCAGCCAATAGGAAGGAAATATCTCTAGCTTATTTTTGAAAACAGGAGTTTGGATTTTAGAATTTTTTTTCTTTTCATTCTTTCTCATAGACTTTTTTAGTGGAGTTTTCTTGTGTTATGGTCCTTTGGCTGCATCCCTGAACTCAGCTTTGAGGACTTTGCTCTGTGGTTTATTCTGCTGCTTCTTCAGATTAAAATATATTATTGTGTGATTAAAAAAAAATAAAAATAGTAGGAATGCCATCATTCAAATTATATTTTCATGAGGGCATGGAAGGGTGATAAACTATAACATCATATTCAAATTCTGTCTAATTTTTATGTGTTCATGTGACTACTGTTGCAGTGTCCACCAGGCAGCTGCTCTGCCCTTCCCTGCCAGCTCCGACACCACTGACCGCAAGGGATACTCTTCTGCCCTTGGGAATGCAGAAGGGCAGATAAGAGTTATGAGCCCTTTCCTTAGGAGGACACGTCGACGCTGGCAAAGGAAGGGAGTGGATGCTCTAGAGGGTACTTAATCCAAGGTTTTATTGAGAACGATGAAAGGCTCCCAGCCTCAGGGGGTACAACTCCAGAGAGACCCCAAGACCTTAGGAACGACACCTTAAATACAGGGGGAGTGACAAAAGAGTGGCTTGGCTGCCCACCAATAAGGGAACAAGGGGGAGGAACTGGAAGATAACTGAAACTTAAGGAACCTTTTAAAAGGCTTAATGGGAGGGGCTCCTGGCCCTGGTCCAACCATTCGACACCTCTTCCAGAAGCTTCCAGAGAAAAGGGATGGAGGACTGAGTGACAGGCAAGGTGCCTGGGAGGATGTTCATGGACAAACAGAATTTTCAGGTGTAAGGGGAGGATCAGGGGTAGGATTGACATTCAGGAAAGGAGAGGTAACTTAGGGCACAACCACATATGGGGGAAACGCAGAACAAACTAAATAACACAATCCAACATCTTATGTGACTATGTTTGTAATTCTGTTCATTATGATGGAAGAAATCAATATTTTTCCATGAAATAGCATCAAAAATTAGAGAAGACAACACAGGAAATGGAGCAAAGGAAGACCTAATAGAGTAACTAAAACAAATTAATTAACCTCCTGAATATACAGAAATTACTTATTAGCAGTTGCTCAAATTGATCCTTTAAAATAAAGTCATCTGAGAAGAAACTGATAACAAGAAATACTTCAGTTTTTTTTTTTTTAGTGTTTTTTGTTTGGTTTTTTTTGTGGTTTTTTTTTGTTTGTTTGTTTGTTTGTTTGTTTGTTTGTTTGTTTGTTTGTTTGTTTGTTTTTTGGGGGGGGGAGTGGTTTGTTTGTTATTGTGTTTTGGTCTTTTTTTGAAGACTTGCCGTGAGTTGCTTTGAGTTTTAAATAATCAAAGTGGCTTTGGTTAGAAAAAGAATTTTGGTGTAATTTTAAACACATCCTTCAGTATTCTCCCTAGTTTACCTGAACTGGGGTGATTTTACCCCCTAATGCATCTACTAGTTTGAACTCTTTTTGTTAGAACAAAGTGAAAAAAATCATATTCTGTCTCCACAAATATTACAGTATTTCAGCAGCTGTTTTTATCCTAAATTTTAACAAATGTTGTAGTTAAAATATTTTTATGAGTTAAAATAGTTGAATGTCAGTTGAGAGATCTCAGGTTTGTGAGCCAATAAATCAATTTAATAAAAAATAAACTTCACTGTCTGATACTATTGTAGTGTTAGTTAATGTCTGCCTTTGCTCTGTTTACTTTTTTAATTAAAAAATAATAATTAAAAATAATAATTAAATAATTTTTTAATTATTATGAAAATGTCACTCTCTGTAAAAGAATGAAGGGTGGCTCCAGGTTTGGGGAGACCTGTCATGACTCCTTTGACAAAAGGAAGACTTGTGAGCAGCTAAGGTGACTTCAGTGTTTCAGATCAGCATTCCCTGGCTCTTTCAGCCTGTGACATGCCTGGGAATGCTTGAGTATCCATATAGTGCCATTTTATATAATCAGGTCAGAGCAGGTTGGTGCAGTGTCCAGCCGTTTAATTTATGATATTTGAACATTTTAGAAGAAACTCCAATGAGTTCTAGAGCTGCAGGTACTTTGATCAGCAGTGCCTTAGAATTTGAGCCTTTTTCACTGGAAAATTGTCAGAATTCAATTCTTGTACCATAGAAAGTTGGGGTCAAGAGTTTCTGCTTGACTGGTTCATCATCTAAACAATTCCTCTCTGATTTATAATGACATTTTTAAACAGCCCTTCTTTAAGGTATGATTAGGTCTGATGAGCTGCTATTGGTCAGGGGGGTGACATTTACTCAGAACTGTGTATTCACAGTTCCAGTCCTCTATAAACATAAATAACAGTGTTCATAATCATGCAGCCAAGTAAAGATACTTGAAGAAGCAGCCACTTCAGGGATCTAAAGGGACATTAGCTGATCAGTAGATAAGATGAGATGCTACTGAGGAGGAATTCCAAAATTCTGCACTTCAAATAAAAATTGAAACTCATTGATATAGATACTGCTGTTAAAATTCATACGATCATAGGATATCCTGGGTTGCAACGGAATCACAAGGATCACTGAAGTCTTGCATGGAGTAGTACAAGTCCTAAACCTGCTGAGAGAACGGAACAATTTATAGAAATGTAGAGTAGAATTTGTCCCTCTGGAGTCACCACTTCCTTTAGTGTGGGGCTTTCTGTTCAGATTGTTCTTCTATTTCTTGGTTTTTGTTACGCGAATTGAGGACATTTCTTGGACCATAAATTTTGTGGTAGTTATTGTTCTCTCAGTGTAATTTAATCCCAGTTTTAGTTGTTTGGATTACCAGGTCTTTGCTTTGGCAGTGAACTTCCCTGGGAAACACTGTGAGCTTGCTTTGAAATAGCAGCTGTTCTCTCCTGCGTGAAGTCAGGCCACTTATAATTCCCATGACTAAAGCCAGAAATATTTGTGCCCTTTCCTTATTTTCTGGGAGTCATTTGAATTGTTTGTACGCTGACTTTTCCTTTTTCCCCTCTCTGTATGAATTTGATAGAGTTCTTTCTGGTCCACCGGAATATTCTTTTGAAACAATGCTGCTTCTGTTTCCATCTTTGCTGTGTTTACTCTTCTGGTGCTCCTGAAAATGAGACTAAACCAGCAGCAGAATGGCTTTTCCTAAATGTCAGACTGGCAATATTTGCTGTAGTGTAGCTTTGAAAGGATGAAAGGATTTTTGGTGCTTAATCTTCATTCTGACATAGGTAACTCCATTTATTTATAAATCTCTGATTGCGTTGTCAAGGATTTGTTTTGGGGCTTGTAGTTCTCTTATGTTTTGTCACAGATCTTGGTTAGGTTTAGTCCTTTTAAGACTGTCCAGTGTCCGAGAACCAAGTAATTATGTTTTGTTGTAAATAATTCTCTACCTTATTATATTTGGACTCCAAATTTTTGTGTGTGTGTTTCTGCCACTTGGGGGTTTATAATTTGAATTTTTAATTCTTCCACTCTGCTTCAAGTTTAATTTGCAGTAAGGGTTTAGTATCTGCTTGGTCAGTGACAAGGAACTATTTTGACAATTTCATCTTTCTTTCCCTGGTATTCTGGTATTTACCCCTCAGTGCAGTGGCATAGTCAAGCCTTTCCGCTGTTCAGTGTGCTACAGCTAAAATGAGGTATAATTTTTTTTGTAGTTGTGTAGTTCCTTTCTTGTGCTTGGTTGCGGTTTAGTTTCTTTGGCAGTATTTCGTGGTTCAATGTGTCTCAGCTCCATCCAGCATTATGGAATCAGAGGTTTGCACTTTTCCTAATGGCATCATGGTATGTGGAGTTTCATCGCTCTTCCACAGCAAAGAAAAGCTTTTGGTTTTATTTTTCTACAGAATATCCATATCTAACTGAAATACATGGTTCTCATTCCCAAGCTATGCAAACTCCAGCAAATGCACCTGTGTTTTATTTTATTTGCAATTGCTTGATGAGTTTTGTGCTGAAAAAATTCAGCGGCATCCATTTTCCTCTCTCAGGTACTCCACACAGAGGAGCAAAAGAAAATGAAATGCCTATTGGGGAGTGGGGAATGTGTGGAATTACTGGAACCATTTTAATCCTAATTGTTTCCTAGCAACACTGGCACATCTATAATGATGCATCTCACACAACTGGATACAACAACAATAAAACAAATAATTCCAATCATACAAGCCTGGCAGCAGTTTTGAGGTAATTTTCTGCAAGTTGATCAATAAGAAGTTCACATCCTATAGTCCACGTTGAATTTATTCCTGTAATACATCTTAGCTTCTAGAGGAGCAGCAGTTAATTGCTAATCCATATTTATTGAAGAGAACAAATGAGGACAGGAAGGGTAGATATCCGTGCACCATCACATCAAACGTGGAACTTCTGAGCTCAGTTTTTCACTCAGATCTCTGGTGTTTGTTTAACTTCTGTGCCCATGACTTCACAAGGTCTTTGGAGATTATCAAGGAATTTGCCCAGCTGCAGCTGGTGCTTTCATTGACAATGCCTGGTATTTGCATAGATGTTAATTAGATATTTCAAGTTGTATGACTCTTCTGGAGTGCAGTTATTGTTGATCACCAGAATGCATTTGCATTTTTTACAATTGATTGTACTTTGGTAATTACTCTTCAGAGCCCGCTTTCAAATCTGTATTTCTTTCATCTGCATTGTATTAAGCTTGCAGTGGGAGCTGCTGGGTTGTTCTTGGCACAGCAGACATCTTATTTTATGGTTCACCTTTGAACACAGCATACTAAGCTTATCATTCAGTTTTTAGGGCTTAATTGGAAGCCCACTGAGGTTGACATTAAAAAAAATTCTTGTCTTTGACTCAGCTTTGGATGATGTTCCTGGTCTTGTCCCTTATGCATGCAGCTTTCAGATTGATCCCAGGTGGGCAGGGTTTTATCAAGTATTTGCCAAGGAGTTCATGTATTTCAGCAAATAGATTACTTGCCACATATGGGGATGCATGAATCACTTTCTGAATTATTTTTTGTTCACTCTCACTGTTGCTTGATTTATAACAGAACAGGAGAAGTTTTCCTCTTGATAATGATCAGAGCTTTTAATAGACAAGGAACAAGAAATCAATTACAGTAAGCCATAAGCAAATAATGAATATCCTTGTAGAAATACTTTTTCTCTGAAGAAAACACATATATTGATATGGACTGCATTCTCCAGAATTAATTAAGAAAATAAAATTGATTTATGTGAATTTATGGAGAAGCCCAATAGTGATTGTGTTTGTGATTCATGTCTTATGAAATTCAGCTTCCATTTCATCAGTACATCTTTCCATTAATAGAAATGGAATTAAATGGAATTCTGTTCATGTAATTAAATCCATAAAATAAATGTAAAATTAATCCAGTAGAATAAACATACAATAAAATATGACATAAATTGGTATTTATATTTAAAATATTCAACACTTGATTCCCAAAATCCTAGTAGAAAAAGAGACTTCTTATTTGAACAAAGAAAAGAAGAAGAGCTTATTTTTTATGGTCAGGTAAATAAGAAATACAGATAAATAATAAATAAAATGGAGTGTTGGCTACGGAATTAGCAGAGGATTTGAGGATGACATTTTTTTTAAATAAACAATGCCTTCCCCTCTGAGTTCAAAAGAGCAAATATTTTTGTTGTAAGAGTTTCTCAGATTGTCCCTCTCCTGGTATACAAAGTTTAGGAAGAAATTCTTTCTTTCGGTGACCAGAAAGTATGAAATATCTTTAATGATCACAGTAGAGTTGTATAAGTCTGATGAAGAATTAATATTTACCCCACCTACTGTTATCACAAGTGGCAATTGTCATGTCTTAACTTGGATTTAGAACCTGATTTTGCTGCAGGATATTTCTATAAATATGCTGGCTCAATGCCAAATTTGCAGTTTTGTTTCTGAGTCTCAGTTGCATGGGATATAAAGCAGATCTGGAAAAAAAAAAAATTAACCAGATTTCACTTTAGTTGAGCTAATCTAATAGGAAGTGTAACTGTATAACTTTTCCTCCAGATCTGTGAGGAGAGACCTGAGCTGGGAAATGCCAACAGGAGGGATGGGGGCAGGGATGTCTGCGGGCAGAGTGCAAATGACCAGGTTGTAGGGATGGAGGTATCCCACAGAAGGCAATTCTCTTTGAAATGCTGCAAAAGATCTTGGAGAAATAAGAGGAGGCTCACGGGTACACTGTAAGGAAGACTATGCATGGTTTAGAAGGGGTTAGAAAGAAATATTTAAAATATTGATTTGATATGTTGAACATTCAAATTGGATAAGGGGAAATTTAGGTCAGATAGACAGAAATTCTTCCCTGTAAGGGTGGGGAGGCCCCTGCACAGAGCAGCTGTGGCTGCCCCTGGATCCCTGTCAGTGTCTAAGACCATGCTGGATGGGGCTTGGAGCACCCTGGGATAGTGGATGTCCCTGCCCATGGCAGGAGATGGCATAAGCTGAACTTTAAGGTCCCTTCCAACCCAAACCATGCTGTGATTCAGTGATTCTAATATAAGAATACCTTGATTCCGTAAGGATGGATTTGACAAATTAGAAGCTGAGTTTTCATTGCCTGCACCTCTGAGCACTTTCAGAGTGCATGTGGAGCACAAAATTTGTAACACAAAGTTACAAGGGTACAGCAGTACCCTTGCTGTCCTCATTTGTTGTGCATTTTCATTTGAAATATTAGTTCTGAGTAAAATTTCCATGACTCTCATGGATTCTGATAAGGGTTCCTTTTCCCTGTTTTTGTCATACAAAGCTTTTAATGATTCATTAGGTGTCTCAAGTTTCCTGACTTGATGGATATCTGAATATGTGCTGGGGTTCAGTCAATAAGCAGCACCACAGAGCAAACCACAGAAAGCAAACAACATGATTAAGAAGGTTCCTGTTCCTTCAGATCTGTAAAAAGGTTAATGTACTTATCATAATACCATGTTCTGACAGGACTTTTGTTGGCATAACTTAAATTTAGCAAATGAGAAGAGCTTATATCCATCGTTCATTGAAACAGTGTGGTTATTTTTCACATTGTGCACTTTGTCTCAAAACTCTGCACATAAATACTCTGGGAGCATAAAATGTACCTTGCCTAGGGATGGAGTGTTGGATAGAACAAGATTTTCTGTTTCAAAAGGTTATAAGTGTTTAGAGTCATTATGATCAAATGGATTCATTGCATGTCAAAAGTTCTAACTTATTTTTCTTATAATTTCCTACTTCTTGGGGCAAACCAACCCTGCCAATATTAGTAAGATTTGAGCTGGTGTTGAAAAATTGATTTTACGTGAATAATGCTTTTAATGCTTAACAGAATTTCAAATTTCTATTTCTTTCTCTTGACAAGTATTCAGGAATTCCCAGGAAGCAGACAATATAAATCAAAGAGCCTGGTTTATGAAGCTCAATAAAAAAAAAATTTCGTTAGAGTTTTGCCTTGCCGCAAAGCAAATTATTGCGAACTTCAAAAATTATTATTTAGACTTTTGAAAATCCCAGTTAATTTTAATTGGCTGTGCTTGGTTTTGACTGAAAAGATGGAAACACATGTTTTATGATTCACAAATAAAACAATATCTTGTTCTATTTTAAGTAGAAATAATTTTGGGGGTGGATAGGAGACTGAGGATGTGTAGGATTAATTGTAAGGGCAGTCTCTTTTTCACTTCCTGTTTGGAAAGGATCCTGAATTTACACTTCCACTATGGTTTATGAAATGAGACTCAGACACAAAGTTTTTCATTCTAATATTCCTTGTTTTTTAATTACTATCTATACTTTTAGAACATACCGACTTTTTAACCAAAGCAAAAGGAAATGACAAATAAAATAATCCAACACTAAAAACGTCAGTATAAGGCAACTTGCTCTTACCTTTCTCAGCATTGACGCATATTGCCTTATCTTATTTACTGATTATAAATCTTATATACCTTATCTTATCTTTTGACTTTTAGTGCTATGTGATGATTTTTACCATGGGAAACAATACAATATAAATTAATTTTTACAGAAATGATAGTAAGAATAAGATTTTTTTACCAAACTTGGTCATACTTCCATAAAACTATCATCTAGTGTAACAATAATTGACAAAATGCTATAGTTATTGTGGTCTATTGAAAGATGTGCTATGTATCTTCTGAGTGAGAAAATCATGGAAACATGGAATATCCTGAGTTGGAAGGGACCCCTAAGGATAATGGATCCAGCTCCTGTGCCTGCCCAGACAATCCCCAACAATCCCCCCCTGTGCATCCTTGGGAGCTGTGACCAAATGCTCCTGGAGCTCCAGCAGCCTTGGGGCTGTGCCCATTCCCTGGGGAGCCGGGGCAATGCCCAGCACCCTCTGGGGGAAGCAGAACCTTTTCCTGCTCTGTAGCCTGAGACTGGCCTGGCCCAGCTCCAGCCCTTCACACACAATTCTTTTAGATTATTAGAAAAGATACTTTAATTGCCACCATTAGGACCACTGCTGAACACTTACACCGACTTGCTATTTCTCTGAAGTGATAGTTTTTATACTACATGGTGTTTTTTTCAATAATAAAATAAGAAAAAAGTTTAGCTTTCAGATTTCAAGCCTGCTACATCCTCTTTGTCCTTTTCTTTGCTTTACATTGAGTTGTAACGAGTGCTTTCAGTCTAGCAGAGCAACATGATTTGATGCCAGGCTCTGCTGTTGTGAAATCCTCTTGGCCTTATTTTCTGAACCTAACCTGTCTTCTGTGCTTCAGGCAATAGTGGAAATTACCAAAGTTGTGCTTTTATAATATCCTTGGTGAAATGATAATATTAATAATACAATGAGAAATGCCCATGTGTTTTGCTTTGCCTTTTCTTGCATTCTTCAGTGCTGAAATTACATTCTTTCCCTTACCAGCACCTTCCTGTTTGTTTCTAACGTGTTCTTTCAAAGTAAAGATAAAAATCGATTACTGGGGGTATCAGACTTTGTTTTCACCTACCAAAATGGAATATATTCTCAACTCTTGTCTTTCTCAGAAGACACTTTCATAATGGCCTTAAGCTCAACACATTCAACAAAGTGTGTGACCTGCATGTAAATAATCCAGTATGAACTAAGAATACAATTAACAGCTTGGAGACTCTGCAAATTGAAAATGTAAACTGTCTTCAGACCTTGGCAAAACATTTGTAACAAATTGGGTCCTTGACTTTACTTTGAGGAGACATTTCTACATAAAAGAAAGGGTTTAAACTTTAAACTCAGTGGAGCATAGTGAGGTGAGCTAAAATTCTGCTAAAGGGGAAGAAAAGTTTAATGACTTACTAAATATTTACAATGAGATTTGAAAACAAGGGATTTTCTGTTTAATTTTGTGGGTAGGAACAAGAAATTCAGTAGGTTTTGGTCTGGACCTCTATCTCTGGTGAATGAAATTAAAAACAATGGGCAAAATGATGTGCAATTGGTGTAAACAGCAGCTTTTATGAATTATGGATTTCTGCTGGACAAGCAAGTCTTTCTATCAAGTTCACATGTTAAGCAAGTGTTTTTGAAATAATCTGTGGGAGACAGCCATGGGGAAGACAAGAGATAGGATGCCCTGGGAAAGCACCATTGTGTAACTTAGGGTGAGAAAGTGACACAACTCCCCGTGACCCCTTGCTTTCCAATGTAAATGTACTGTTGTCAGTCAACTGCTGTTCACTCCTTGGTTCTCGAAAGTACTGTGCTTCCTGTTCCCCCATTGGTCCTCTCTGAAGGATCACTCCCACTTTACTCCCTCATTGGTACAGCCCATGTCACCCCACTTCAACTCCTCCCCTGGCTCCCTTCCCCAATGGATAATTTGTATCCTGACCCCTCCTACCTTCCCCCAGTTGTGTACCCTGGACCCTCCCCTATTCTTGGCTCTTTGCCACTGGTTCCCTTTCGCAGAGGTTGTATTCCTGCCTGCTCCTGCCTCTGTCCTGTCTCCCTGGATTCCTCATACCTTTACCCTCACTGGACCCTCGGATTCACCTTTAATAAACCCTGCTGGATTTACTACGTGAAGAGCCCTCTCGTCTTTCTGGTGAGGCTTCGATTACTCTAAACAGGCTTGGGCATCTGGTGGGCTGGGGAAGTAACGCAGCACAAAGCAGTGATGCTCTTGGTGCCACAGGCACCCCAACAGCACCTGCCCGGGGAAGCTACCAAGCCACAGGCAATCGTCCATTTTTTCAAGAGAAGAAGAATAGTGAAGTTATTATGATCCAAAACCTGTTCTTGGTTCAGTAGGGGTATTTTATTCTTTCCCAATTCTGCCTAATTTTTCTGCCTAGGCCTTGGTGGAGAAAAAAGGAACAATCAGTCTTAGTCTTTCATGGAAACTTAAGGAACCTGAATTGTTGCTACATCACAAAACACGACCAAAAAACACAGCTGGGATACTTTTAACTACGGCTACTGCAAGGCAAATATTTCTGCAGCTTATTTAGAACTACACTGCTCAGCAAAACCTAAAGATTTCTAAAACATACTATCTTGATATATCAGAAGGAAAAGTCTTGCTGATCCTTCACAAGAAGAAATATTTGCCAGCTCTCTCTTTAGGTCTAGAAAAGACTATTCTACTCACTTAGTTACAGCAAGATTTGAAATCTCAGCCACCATAGTAGATTTCTGTGGCATTGACTGAAATAACTTTTTTTTCTTCTGCTGAAAAGTGACAAATATAATGCTCTATTAGAATATAATGGATTTGAGGACTTGTTTGTGTATTTAGCGACCAAGATGTCTTTTCCTGTTGAGAGTTCCTGTTTAGACCATTTTCTAATGGAGGCACCCAACAAGTGGGAATGCATACATTGTTAGCAGCTGATGTAGTGAAGTGCCCAGATATGACCATCTATGCACTTACATCTTCACATGGGCTCCTTCCAAAATTCTCTATATGTTTTCTGAGAAGTAAATTCTTTATACGAAAAAAACACCAATCAAACAAATGAAGAAAACACAAAAAAAAAGTCTCCACATAAGTGGGAAAAAAATTCTGCTACAACAGCAAAGGCTAAACCTAATGAAGTATTTACTCACCTAAATAAATATTAAATGTACATCAAAAAAGTGCATAAATTATGTCATTGTTAACATGCACAAAATTTTCTCCTTAGATTTTTAAGGGGAAAATAGGTACACTGGAGAATTCTGTGGGACTTTCCCCCCGCCCTTATCAGTTAAAGGGTGTCCTGAAGGTTCTTTCTGTGATAAAAGAACTTTTGCTCAGAGGTTCGTCTTGGGCAGCTTTTTATGAATTAGTTTAGTACAAGCTAGTGTCTCTGCTTTTCCAGATTAGATATTAGCACAAAATTCTTTCTGACACACAATTTTCTTTTCACTGAAGAATTTCATATACTTTTTATCTACTGTTTTCTAAACAGAAGTGTCATATAATTAGAGCTGTGGAATTCTACATGACCTTGGCTTCACTTTTTCTAAACATTTGATGCATTTTTTATAATCATCTTCAAAATGCTCTTAATAGAACAATGCAATCTGAGTAGCAATATAACATCCTTTGGTTTATATTTGTGTTTTTATTTACTGTAAATATTTTGCAGTCATGCTTTTCCACACTATAATGCTTTTACTCAAGTTGAGCTCTGTGTCAAGAGTCTTGCGTTGCTTCTCTAACAGCATAATACAATCATAAGAAGTAGGACTTAAAAGGAGCTTCATTATGCAATAGCAGATTTATTCCTTATGCAGTGTCAGCTATAATCACACATTCCTGGCCTGTGTTTGCACGTGTTCTGTACCAAAGGATGCACATGATCTCCTGAAGGTGTCTGGTCTGGTACTTCACTGAAAACTGCACTGTCAGAAATCTTCTCTACTACTTCAGTATCAGAAATTTTATTGGTTTTTAAAAACAAACCATAGTGGATTTGGTTTGCCAATTTGAGATTTCCCAGCCAATGCACCAATGAGTGTGGTAGGTTCAATGCCGGCCAATCACTGGTGCACTCACTAGGATGCACTCACCCATTTCCTGATGTGAGGTAGGACCAGGAGAAAGGCAAAGCAGGCTCAAAACTATAAAAAGGGTATAAAGAAAAGTTTATTAACAGTAACTAAAAGAAAGAGTAATAAGAATCAGAACAAAATCTTCAGAATACTTCTCCTCTCCCTGAAACCTTTTCTTTCCCAATGACAATATAAAGAAACAAAACTTAAAATTTCAGTCAGTTTACCACTTCTAGAATAGTCTTTCTTCAGTTCACTTAGGGAGAGAAGTCCCTCTTGTTAATGTTATGGAGACTTCTCCACAAGAAAACAGTTGTCTCATGTCTTTCTTCACAAATAGCAGCTGCCTGGGGAAATCTGCAATTGTGAAATTTCTCCCATTTTCCACAAGCTTTTCCCACAGCTGTGTTTGTGAGCCATGTCAACTTCTGGAGTACTCTTTTAAAGATGAGCTGTTCAAAGGCAAAGGTTTTCATTATCTCTCTCTAAAATCAACTTCATCTCTGGGAACAAAGGTCTTCTCTCCCAGAGAGCACAAAGGCTTCACTCTTTTCTCTCTCTGTTCAAACTTCTCATAGATTACAACTACTTTATTAACTGCTTACTTTGGCATGGAGCCTTTGCTCAAAATCAATGTGAACCCTTCATCTCCCCATGCTTTCATGTGTTACAGGGAAACAGAGTTTGATGCATCGATTACATCCTTCTACATAGATTTACTAGAGGATTTCAGCCCTAAGATTAAGGCATCTCCTCATCCCTCCCATCTGGGACTTGACTTCTCTTTTTCACTGACCTCAGTGTCTTCATTATGTTCCTCCACATTGCCTGCATTTTGTTCCTTTCTCTCACTCAAGGGAGGACTGAAGCACTGAAAGAGTTAACATCTCACGCAGGGCCTGCAGATGATCACTGTGTCAGGATTGGCTGCATGGCTGGTCTTCGGTTTTTGATGTGTTCAATTCCAGCTGCAGGGGCACTTTCTGCAGGGGCTGCAGGACTGTCTCTGGCCTCAGTGGCATGATCTTGTGTGGCGGCCACACTGGGGGAGGGGACCTGGGGGCAAGTTGTTAACAGCTGCGGCCCAGCCCTGCCTCTGCCAGGGCCTCCTGTGGCCTCCCCATGCCTGCCTGGCAGCTGCTGGGGCCCAGCCTGGCTGTGACGGGGCCTGGCAGGCTCCCCCAGCCTTCGGCAGAGCCTGCCCGGCCCAGCCCAGCTGAGACAGAGGCTGGGCTGGGCCTTGCTACCTGTTCCCAGGCCGGAAGGAAAAGAGGAAGTTCCTGGGTTTCTTTCGTCTTTTAACTTGTGTTTTTCACAGAGGCATCTACAGCTTTCCAGTGGCTGAAAGCTTTGCATTACTTCTGTAAATGCGTGCCATGCAAAACCAGGACACAAACAACCCTAAATTTCTTGTTGCACCTTGTTTTTTGCATTTTTTTCACCCATAAGTGCTGGAAAAGTGTGTGTTCTTCTCCTCCAAACTGGTCAGCTTTTCTTTTATACAGTCAAAACCACAGTAAGAAACTACGATGGCCACAAAACTGCAAAATGGAAGCATCACTTCAACCTCTGTATGAAATGATAGAAGTAATTGTTTTATAGATTGTCCATTCCTTGTTGTGGATCCCCTGTTCTTTTCCTTACCCTTCTCCCTCAGCCATTTGTGCTAAGCTCACTCTATGTCTCCTCTCTCCCTTCTCCACCCTCCCCATTGCCCGACCTCTGTTTCCCACAATCAGCAGATTTCCTTCCTCCTTGCTTGTTGTTTCTCTGGTGTCACTGAATGAATAAATCACACAAAAGCAGCCTGCTGTTGATCTTTAGAGCATGCTGTTAGTGTTTTCCCTCTGCTCTGAAGTGAATTATTTTATAAGGACTTATCTTTAGTAACTGAGCTGGTCCATTATCCACAGCAGCAGCTCAGCAGTGCTGATATTATAATCATTCCTCTTACACACACCATTGTATCAGATTGCTCCAATAGCAACCGAAACATGTGACTTCCCTGCTCTAAGTGCTTTTGTCCTGTTGGAAGCCAGAGAAAAGTTCCCCCTCAAACAAATCCTTGAAGTCACTGCTCTGGGCTTTGGCTTTAAATTCAGAATAAGAAAAATAAGCATTTGTTCCTTTCACTTTGCATTGCTTTAAGTTTTTTATTGCAAGTGGTAATTTGCTTAATGCAAAGGAAAAAAAGTTTGTTTATTCATTCTTCAAAAGAGTGAGGAAAATCTCAGGTGAGGAGTAGCAGTTTCTCTGTACATCTTTTCTTTAGTATAATGGCTTAGAGGCAGTAGGGAGGAAAGAAAAGTTATTGAAGGGGAATTTTTCCTGCAAAAGCACCTTTTTGGGATGTAATGCTTCTGCCCATAGGAGAAGGAATAGAAAGTCTCTAGAAATTCATATTCATGACTTGGGGAGACTCAGGTTGGGTGTTCACAGTAATCGGGGCAGTATATTATGTTTGTGTAATGTAGCTGTAAGTGTAGGCTCTGTTTAGGTGAAAACACTGCAGCTTAATATCTGATAATCTGTCCCCTCAAATTAATTCCTTAATCAATCAAAGAGCATAATTGAGCCTGACATTTTCAAATAAAATCAGGCAACTGCTGAAACAAAGAGATTAAACAAAATGCTCTTCAACCAGTACCACTTCAGTACAGGCACAGGTGTGAATCATATTTCAAGGGAAAAATTTGCTTTTTGATTCATCTTAAAGTGTAGTCTAATTTTTTTTGTGTTACTGATGACTAAATGATGTTCCAGTTTGAGATTTCTTGATAACTTTTAGGAAATGTTGTCCTTACTTTCTGAAATCAACCTATTTTTCTAGTGGAAGAAGGATTTGGCTTCAAACATCTATTGCTCAGTAAACAGATTATTCTGATGATATATTTGATTATATGTGTCCATGTTGTTTTATAGCTCTGTAATAAGCTGAGTTACAATAAACAGACTAGGAAGCAAAAATTGTTTGCCAGTATGTTATTGGTTGTTGAGCATTAACATTGCTAAAATAATTTAACAGTGCAAATTAAGTTTATTAAAAGATGAAGGGTAGTATAGATAAGGCAAGAATAGTCTAAAATTATTTTCTGCAGCCAGCTTTCTGTGTTCCTTTTCTTTCAATGCAATTGATTCTGTGAAATGAAGATATTTTCTGTGTATGTATATTTCTACTGTACCAAGCCAAATCATATTACAGAAAGCAGAATACAGTTAAATAAAAGCTAAATTAACCTCAAATGACAAGGAAATTTTCAGCTATGAATTATGTTGTGGGACTAATGTGGTCTTCCAAGTCAGATTGGTCAGGAAAAAAGGAATAAAAATAAAAATCTGGGTTTGTAAAATAGAAATGTGATTTCCAAAGAGGTCTCTTCTAGGACAATCTGGGAGAGGGTCTGGTTGGCAGGATTTGGACAGGGATGCTCTAATGGAAACAATCAGAATTTATTAAAAAAAAAGGTTGATGGTCAGAATTTCTAAGTCCTGGTGTTCCATGTGGTGTGTCCTGCTTCCAGGCTGAGGCTCTGCTCCCACAGCTCCTCAATCCCAGTGGCCTCGCTGGGCTCTGGGCAGAGCCCTGACATGGCAATGTGTGAGCTGTGAGCAGGGCTTGGGAAAACTCCAGGGTTTTGACAGGTTGCTGAAATCAAGTTTTATAATTGAAATCACAGATGGGAAATCATGACTCTCTTTAGTTTAAAACTGCCAAATTTAAATGGCATTTCATGGGAACAGAAAAACACATTTGCTCAATGACCCCAAAATTACCTTTAAGACACAGTCAAGAGCTTTGTTGGAAACATTCAGTTTTAAAAGTCATACAGAATAAAACTGAATTTATTCATTCTATGATGAAAAGCATTAGGTGGCTTTCATCTGAACTGTTGCCACTTCTCAGACTCCTACTTGCATTTGTATTCTTCTTAGCCCAAATTTGCTGTCTTAGGCATCCTAAGACAGGTGAGTATTAAGAAAAGACTGCATTGGAGATGCACTGATTTGCAGAATCTTCCTATTACATTTCAGGAGAGCTGGAGGAAGTCCCAGTCCAGGAAGGGTGATTTGGAAGCAAGTGCAGAGGTGTCTGAAGGAGCTGGTCAATGGTGTGTTGTCGCAGCAAGGCATCCCCGAACTGGTAATAATTAGCATTGACTCCATGATTCACAGAAGGCTGATCAATCTCTTTATCATATTATTATTAAGAAACCTATTGCTTTTATAGACAGGTATAATACAGGTAGACCTAATTGGTCCTCCAATCAAAACCCTTCACCATTGGCTAAGTAAGAAACCGTCCTTTGGTAAACAAATCTCCATAACACATTCCACATGTTCACAACAACAGGTGCAGCAAGTTAGTATAAGAATTGTTTCTCATTCTTTTCTCTGATCTTCTCACAGACTTCTCCAGGACAATGTCTGGGAAAGTTGTGTGTTTCTCTCTGTGGCTAGACAGCTGCTGCCACAGTTCACCCTTTTGTGTTTAAAAAAGAAAGGTAGCGTTTGTAGTCCTCTGCAGGGCCCTTTGCAGAAAGGAGAACAAACACAGCTCAAGAGATTCCCTTTGCAATTTTCTGGTTGTCAATCAGAACCTCAATCAGATGGTGACTTAGAATGGTCAGAGAGTTTCTCTACCTGTAGATCTGTCTCTATCATATCATTGAGACGGGGTTTACAATATTAGAAAATCAAACAACTAATGTCTCTTTGGAGAATGCAATGAATGATCATTGTTTTAAAGTCCAAACAGCTGAATTTCAGGAGAAAGTCCATTAGCTGAAAATGTTGATCTTTGACATCACTGAATGTCCTTTCTTGGTCCTGAAACAGAACAGCTGAATCCTGAAACAGAGAACAGCTGAAGAAGGTAAATAAGGACATCATACTATGATGATGACAAAGCTTCACTGGCGAATTGCTTCTATGTTTCCAGTCACAAGTGTGTCTTGGTTATGAGCATGAGGAAATGTCAGAGCAAAACCAATGCATACAATGAAGAAGAAATTGGCAACAATTAGAAATCAATCAGACAATGCACACAATCAATAACACATGTGACATTATATAATTATGAGGCACTATAGCACTTATTGTTATCCCAGAGTCTGCAACAGCTGATAAATCTCAAACCAGCAGAGAATTGGAATTATGTCTGGATCATGATTCTCCAAACTCCCTTTGCAAGTAGGCTTATCTGTCATATATATGTGGTCAAATTGCCAAGCCAAAATGACTTGAATCCTCTGGATGCAGAAAACATCTGGGTTGACAGTCAATCATCCCATCCAGGTAGATACAGGGCCTGGCCAAAGCCCAAGCTCTAACTGGAGGGTTTGCAGGATTACCTTTTCTATGTTTCTCTCTAACGGGAGG
This sequence comes from Peucedramus taeniatus, assembly GCA_013400575.1. Lineage (NCBI taxonomy): Eukaryota > Metazoa > Chordata > Aves > Passeriformes > Fringillidae > Peucedramus > Peucedramus taeniatus. Next base: position 1,786 of record WBNO01028901.1, on the reverse strand, counting down.
GTTTGCAGGATTACCTTTTCTATGTTTCTGTGTAAAACTATGATGAAATTCAGAGGTACCTGAGAAAATCTCTGGAATGCCATGGCCACAGCCTTTAACTCAACCAATGGGCTGAGCCTGACTTGTGGCCTTCCAGTACTTTAAGCTGCCAGTGAAGATGGTGGCTCTTAGTACCTCTATCACCTTTTTTTTTCTTCTTTTTCTTTCTTTCTTTTTTTTTTTTTTTTATTTTTTNATTTTTCAGAAAGCGGTGGCGGGCCAAGAGACCCTGCCCTGGTGGGCGGGGCGGCGACTCCGCCGCTGCCGAGCCCAGATTCATTTGGTTTGTTCCCTTCCCCCAGCTTTACACTGGTGTCATTTGGGGCTCCTGGATATGGGGTCCCTGGAACAGCGCACTCCCACTCTAGGATGAGCAGGTCGCTCCCGCCTTCTCCTTTACTGCTCGTCTCAACCAAGCAGCCAATATCTCAGCAATTCCTCCCAGCATTTTGCCCTTCCCCTGCTCCTCCTGGGCAGGGACCAAGCCACAGCCTCTTGGGACCCCACTTTTTCCGCCTCGCGAATACGAGCAGGACACACGGGGTGCTCCAAGGCACGGCAGGGACCCCACAGAACAAGGCGGGGGGACCGGTCCCAGTGAAGGTGCTGTTCCCAGAGGAATGTTGATCTTCAGATTTCGCAGCGCGGTCAGGCCGGCACCCAGCTGCGAGGGCACTCCCCTGCTGAGGGACAGGCTGGTGGTGCTCGTTGCTGTCACTGTCCGTGTTCCCTGGTAACTTGAAGGGAGCAGCAGGACCTGGGCCGGCTGGATGCAGTGTAGCCGACGAGGGGGCATCCCTGGCCGGCGCTGCGGGAGTCGCTGACGATGAACCGGCTGCAGGGCAGAGGGGCTGCTTGTGAGTTCCAGTGAGGGGGGCCGGCCGCTGGCATGGAACCAGCTGCATCCCTTGGCGGTGGTGGAGGCGACTCCGCCCCCACCTGCGGTGCAGGGGGGAGAAAACCCAGCGGCGGGGCCGAGGAGCTCCCAGCTCCCGCTACTCCATCCGCCTGAAGTGGGGCGGATCCACACGCCGCACGGGGTGGAGGAGGAGGAGGAGGCGATTGTCCCATTTGTGCCGGTGAAAGCGAAGGGGCAAGAGCGACTGCGGCTCCGGCTGCGGCATTTGCCAACAGTGGAAGCAGAGCCGCTGAAGGCGTCAGTCCTTCCTGCGCATACGCCGGGAAGCTGGAAGAGAGCTGCTCTGGCTGCGATGCCTCCCCCACCTGCGGTGCAGGGGCGGGGAAGGAAGCAGTGGTGGCTGTCCGCAAAAGGATCGCTCCCCAGCTGGCTGCAGCGGAGAGATGGGAGGGGAGGGCATGCAAGGCCAGCCAGCTTGTGGAACGGGGAATGCCGGCCCCGGCCATCGGAGCAGTGGCTTCTGAGGCAAAGGCTTGCCAACTGCTATGTATGGAGCAGGGAAAGCCCAATCCACTGGTCGTGGCAGGGGCATTGCCGCTGCCATCCACGGTGCAGGGAAGGCCAGGGGCCACCCGCGCGGTGGTAGGCACCCCTCCAAATCCGATTGGGACGTGCCTACTGAGGTGGATTCACTTTCCCTTGGGGTCCAGCCCCTTATCGCTCGGGAAGGGAGTGCCCAAATCGGTAGTAGTCAAGGCACACTCGCATCTCCTCTTGTGATTTCCTCCCACAGAAAGAAACCTAGTGAGGCCCAGGCCCACGGATTCAGGGTGGTTTCTGCATCTGTGGGAATCTGTGAATTTTGACCTGTCGCCCTGATTTTCTCAA
>WBNO01028900.1:325-17370 GCA_013400575.1 Peucedramus taeniatus | reverse complement strand
AAATAAAACTGCAACTACTACTAGTAGACAGTTTCTATGTACCTCAATTTGCCAAAAATTAGAACCTGACAAACTGGCATTAACTACCTCTTTTTGTTTTTCTTACCATTGGTGCAGGATATTAACTTCAAATGCAAAATTTCTATTTGAGAATGCTTTCTTTCAGGGCTTTCTGTATACCCACAAATCTGAGCCATCAGTGAGGAAAGTTCAGGTTCTAGAAATAAATTGGAGCAGGAAGCTGCAGATTTCTTCCCATGCCTTCTTCCTGCACATAGCACTGTGTACACCCTCAACTGCTTTAACTATGATCCATCTAACATATTTCACAATTCTTAATTTTGACATTTACCCATGATCATTGTAAACATTTGGAATAATACTAGAAACTATTTAATAAGCCATCATTACCTTCAGTCTTTCAAGAGAACACCATTTCTGCTGACACAGCATAACAAAATGCAAAATCCTCCTTTGAAAAGAGTAGCAACTAAGAGAAGTTCCAATGTAACACGTAACATTAAGTGTAAGCCCTACTAGTAGTCAGATTCCCAGTACCATTATACTCATGTTTAAAACACATCCAGTTTACATATACACAGCCTGTATTCAAGCAATTTAAAGTTTGAGCTGCAAATCACCATTTTGTGCCAATTTTTTAAATAGTGTTAAACTGCGGAGGCTAGATTCTCGTTCACCATCCTTCCACAAAATAATGAGGTGGTCAGCAGAGCATGTAGCCAATCCCAGTTCACCAAAGTACAGGAACATCTGCAATGAAACAACTATTATTACCATGATGCTTGCATGAGATGGTCAACTTGTTTAATTATTTAGTGTATAGCTGGACTAAATAAACACATGTATCTGAAAAGGCTCTGCTTATAAACAGGAATACAAAATTACATACTGTATGTTAAGCGATGCCATAAAATTGCTACACAAAAACATACTCTTTAATCACTTCATACTGAAAGATCTCCATCTAAAAAAAGCAGCAAAGTCTTACAGATAGGGAAGCTAAAGGACAGAATTCTGAAAAAACTTGTTTCAAGTCAGAAGTAGAAGAGTGAATGACTTGCATGAACTCTGATTTGGTTTCTTGGGAACAGAAGCCACAAGTGTTCTGTTCACTTGGTACACTGTCCCCCCTCCCCCCTACAACATAGAAGAGTACTAGCAGCAGGCCTGGAAAGATCAAAGAATCTACAACTGTGACAGACACATGCCTACTCACACAGAGGAAGTCAAACAAGCAAGAAACACAATATTGGAGGGAAGTACAGCACCAGTGAAAGGATTTTGCAAGACCAATGGAGCTGACAAATCATGAGTTAACCCTACTTCTGAGATCTTCACAAGACTGCCTAAAATTAACCACTAACTGCAGTTCAACACGACAGCCAATGGAACCAGTGATGTCACTATGGCATGCTCACAATGCCCTGTTTCTTCAGTTTGTTAAAGGGATCTGTTTGAGGGAAGCATTCAGGCCAAAGCCTACCTGCCCTGGGAATGGTCACTTAACAGCTACAGTGTTTCAGTAGACATAGTCTGCCCTCATCCTGGTCATCACATTTCATCACTACTTAACATTTTCTTCCTCAACAGCTCCCATCTTCCCAGAGTTTAAAAAAACCTGAATTTTTCCATATGTAGAGCACTGTAGAAATCACATCCACCATCATCTCCATTACTCCTTTGCTCTGCATCTCAGCCAAGACCCAACGTATGCCTCTCACCTTCTTTTTCTCTTGCTGAATTACACACTATGTTCTCTTGTTCTCTTTCTTAGATAGCAACCTTTTAAGTGGATAAGACCCCTACCAACAGTTTTTCAAAAGAATAATGGCAGAAAGGGGAAGAGAGCCTTGCAGAAATCCCTTTAGCAGAAAGGTTCACCTTAGGTATTAAAGAAAAGCTTTCAGGTTTTAGCAGCAGCAGTCTGAAATCCAGTCTGTCTCGTGAATGCTTGTGAGCAAAGGTGCTCCAGAACCACACTTTCCCCCTACTCCTGCCAAGAATGTATGTAGAACTCCACTGTAACAAAGTGCTTTGTTACTCCAATAGGTTGTGACAGAAAAGTGTGGAGGGAAAATGTCATTTAAAATGAACACAAACTATTTTAGGCAGAGAGAAGCATGGAATAATACTGGTAGTACTATTTAAGTTAAAAGACCTCCTTAATGCTCACAGCACAGAGGACTAAGAAATTACTCTTTGGGGTTTTTTTTTGTAGGAGCCCTTGTTTAGATTGTGAACTTAAGATGAAATCTGGGTCATGTACATGGTTCCCAGCTGTACTGTCTGCAGTCTCTAAATGAAGCCAAATACTCTGTCAGATTATCTCTAGCATTTGCCTGCAAACACAGTTCTCAGGCATCACTGAGCAAGTTGTCATAAAAATATTAAGTCAGTGTGTATTACTGTTTTCACACTGCACTACACATAACACACAATGTGCTCCTAGCCTCCAGAGCCAGTCAAAAGTTACAGTTCAAAAAACACTATCAAATTTATGTTACTTACTAACATTCACTTTTTCTCATTCTTACTAAAGCTGACTTACCTGCACAGCTGATGAATGACCAATCAAATCACCAACCAGCTCCAAGAAATACACAGGTGTATTCTCCTGCATCTTCTTAGCAGCTTGGTTTGCCTGCTTGCTGGCCCTTCCAAATCCCCACATGTTGAAAAACCCTGAGAGGGGGAAAAATCCCTTATTTTGGCAAAAATCACAAATACAATTTATTTCTTCTAGCTAAAGAGAGAACTACAAAAGCCACATGAAGTCTAAAAGCAGGACACTGTATGGCAAAAAGACAGAAGCACTGTACTGTGCAGCCCTTTAGCATCCGGATTATTCATCTTGGGGGAAGAAGGAAACATAGCTACTTGTCCCCCTTAATGTAATTTAGAAAGCATGCTGAATTACACACCTGGATGAGACAATACACAGATTTACGAACAAATATAAAGACTTCCTAAAAGAATTAACTGTACAGCAAAGGTAGATGCAGGACAAGTTTATGCAGGTGTTTATCTTTGCTCTGCCCTCCTAAACTGTTATTTGTGCAAAGAGCACAAAAATGAGGCACCAATCTCTCCTCTGAATGTTCAGCAGTACAGAATCTAAGTGCTGGCTCATTGCCTCCTTCCTTAAGCAAAAACTATCAGCAATGTGGAGTGTAAGGATAGTACTCCACATGTTCCGTTCAGATTGCACAAAAAGTACACAACCACAGTCCCCAGAACTGTGTAACAGTACTGACACAAGTAGGTAGGTTGGGTTCTGTCGACAATGCAGTTCAGACTTCATTCCCAATCCTTCCCTCAGCCCTATCAGCACGTAAAACTAGAACTGTGCTAAACAATGGCCCTGGTGCAAGAGAGATAACTGGTGAGATGAACACCTTCTCAGGGGATCCCTAGCATAAAAAGAGTGCAAATCACTAACCTAAAATTTTTTCCAAACATCTTGATTCACAGAAGTTTAAATTTCTAATGTGAAACCAAATACCACTTGTCACTATGTAGATCAGCCTGTCACCAGCAATGCTGAAGACAGAATATTCCTGAAAAAGTGTTTCTAAATCAACCCAGGCAGCAAAACTACATTTTCAAAAGTTACCAACAAGAGATGAACAGCTAGGTAAACAAGATACATTAGGAAAATTATTCACACCTTGAATAAAAAAATTCCTACAGAAGAGCAACAGTCAACAGACTGTTCCCAGTCCTTGATATAAATTATATTGCCCAGAGCACCTGTCAAAGACCACAACTGCCAGTGTGAAGAGGAGCTTGGTCAAAGAGTAGCAAGTACTACAAACGAACTGTCATTACTCAAGCATAAGCAGGAAACACACAGGAGATGGAAGCAGGGTCAGTCCACTTAAAATTAATATAGAGAGGTTGCAAGAGTAAGTAAAAATGAGACAAGGAAGGCCAAGACTCATCTGAAATTAAAACTGGCCAAGAATGTCAAAGACAACAAGAAGGGCTTCTTCAAATGCATCAAGAACAAAATGAAAACCAAGGATAATGTGGGTATTTTACTAAATGGAGGGAGGGACCCTGTAGACCAGAATGCAGAGAAGTCAGGTACTGTACTTCACTTCAGTCTTCAGGGACAAGACCAGCCTTCAGTATTCTCTGACCCAGGAGACCAGGGTAAAGGAATGTTGGAAGGAAGACTTTCCCTTGGTGAAGGAGGATTAGGTTAGAAGCCATCTAGGCAAACCTGACATTCACAAGTCCATGGGCCTGAGTGGATGCATCCACGAGTGCTGAGAGAGCTGGTGGACACCACTGCAAGGCTGTTCATGACCATCTTTAAAAGGTCACAGAGATCAGGAGAGGTGCTGAGGACTGGAAGAAAGCAAATGTCACCCTGGTCTTCAAAAGGGACAAGAAAGAGAACCTAGGAAACTACCAGCCAGTCAGCCTCATCTCAATCCCTGGGAAAGTGATGGAGCACTTCATTCTGGAGACCATCTCTATCCACATGGATGACAAGATGATGATCAGGAATAGGCAGCATGGGTTCAATAAAGGTAAGTAATGTTTGACCAACCTAATTGCCTTCTACAATAAAACAACTACTTGGATGGATGAGGGGAAAGTAGTGGATACTGTCTACTTGACTTCAGCAGGGATTTCAACACTGTCTGCCACAACACCCTCATAGAACTCAGGGATGTGGTCTGCTGAGTGCACAGTGAGGTGGATTGAGAACTGGCTGAACAACAGATCCCAGTGGGTCAAAAACAGTGGCACAGCTGGAGCCCTGTCACTGGCAATGTCCTCCAAGGTTCCATACTGGGCCCAGAACTGTTTAACTTGTTCATCCTTGACTTGTAAAAGGTGGAATGTGCCTCCTCAGCAACTTCCCTGAGAACACAACGTTGGGAGGAGTGGCCAACACTCCGGAGTGCTGTGCAGCCTTTCAGAAGGACCTCGGCAGGTTGGAGAGATGGGCAGAGAAGAGCCATCTGAAAGTCAACAAAGACAAATGAAGGGTCCTGCTCCTGGGGAGGAACAGCCTCAGGCACCTGGGGTTGACCTGCTGGGGAACAGCTCTGTGGAGAAGGATCTAGGGGTCCTGGTGGACAACAAGCTGTCCATGATCCACCAGCATGTCCTTGTGACCAAGAAGGCCCATGGTATCCTGGGGGGCATTAGGAAGAGCATTGGCAGCAGATCATGGAAGGTGATCCTACCCCTGTATTCAGCCCTATCAAGGTCCCCCCCAGGAGTGCTGTGTCCAGTTCTGGACTCCTCAGGGCAAGCAAGCAGGTCAAGCAGAAGGCTGCAAAAATGATGAGGAGACTGGAGCATCTGGATAGGCTGAGGACACTGGGCCTGATCAGCCTTTGAGAGGGGACCTCATCAATGTCTATCAGTAGCTGAAGGGATGTACAGACGAAGGATGAAGACAATAGACCAGGCTCTTCTCAGAAGTGCTGAGTAGTAGGACAAGAACCAATGGGCAGACACTGATGCACAAGAAGTTCCACCTGAATAAGAGGAAGAACTTCTTTACTGTGTGGGTGACTGAACACTGGAACAGGTTGTCTGGAGGTTATGGAATCTCCCTCGCTGAGAATACTCTAGAACCATCTGGACACAATCCTCTGCCATGTGCTTCAGGATCATCCTGTTTAAGCAGGGAGGCTGGACCACAACTCAGTGTAGAACCTTTCAACCTCATCCATTCCATGAACCTGTGAATGTCTGTACTTGGGGAAAATGCTCCCTATAAAACAATCAACTAGCTCTGAGGACTGTAGAGGCAGTATGTGAGTTTGGATACAGCTTTAAACTAAGTCCAAATATAATTCCAAGTTGAAAGAGGAGATGTGGAAAACACTTTTTTTTGGTGCCAGCTGCTTATCTGCAAGGCTTCGTCACAAGGTCCTGCAACTATTTGCTCTTCTATGGTATAGAATTCAGTACTGTTTGGTACAAGGAGGAATGGATCAAGGTTTGTCAGGTCTTTTTTTTCTAAAAAAAAAAGTTGTATGACCTGCTCCTACAACTGTAAACTGTAAGTAAGCTTTATGGCACAGAATTGCTTCAGCTGGACCTTCTATCATCCCATATCAGATCTTGGAGGACTTGAATACCCATGCTCTCTTCAGTTTCCCTCCTGCACCTGTAATCAGTTAGTTAAACACAAGACATTATCTCTCTTTACAAACCCTGAAAGCCTCTCTATTCTTATATGGTGAATACTGAGTTTTCAAATGTTCCTTTCACTCCTGACTACTAGCAAACCTGTTGGAACCGGCTCAGCTGGCAGCTGCTGCTTTTCTCTGAGTTCCCAAATGCGCACACTGCCATCTTCTGAACAGGAGATCAGCTGCCTGTAAAAACAGTTGATAAGCAACACTAGCATGGATACTTACCTGGGCAAATCACCTCATGAAAGAGACAGTAAGTGCCTCAGGTTCCTCACAAGTTTACTAGAACTCTTAAATGTAGCACAGTGTACAGATGTTCCACAGAAAACAAAATTCATTAGTAGCAGAACAAAGTATACTAGACATTTAGAATAAGTGGAAAAAAATAAACCTTTTCAACTGCATATTAAAAGCATACCACTATGTAAACCAAAACACAACCAGTCTAGACTCTGCAAACACAGTTCCTATAACTGGTTTCTCTAAGTTTACTTTCATTAAGCAAAACCCTCTTTTTTTTTACAGAAATATAATGAAAGAAAAGGTACTCTGTTTCATAACACATTTAGAACAGCTTAGAACACATGCATTTACAAGACCAAGGCCTCAGTTTTTATCTTCTGTCAGATTTTACCCCATTGAACAAGAACATAATGGGATCTAATACTAGTATTAGCATATACATATATATGCAGCAACTTATCCAAGTTGGCTGTCAAAACAAGTTCCAGCTTAACAAACAAAACCCACAAGTTATTAATTTTTGTTAAAACATTTCAAGTGTTACAAAGTATTTAGTGAAAAATATATTCTGAATACGCTATATGCCTTTGCTTTCTGGAAGTAAAATGCCATTAAGCTGTATTTTCACAATACAGACAAAAGTGCTTCATCAAATCTGATTTTGAAAATGGCTGAGATATTTTCAGCCTGTGTACCAGTCATACTGGAATATAGGTTTTCCCATTGAATTACAATGACAAATTTTCCAAATCAGATCAACAAGTTCTACCTAATAAAAGCACTCAAACTGAAAACCAAGTCCCTGCCCTAGAAATCCAATGTAGCTTTGCAGTCTGCATCTAGTCACCCTTCCAAGTTTTGCTTTTCTTTATTGCATTAACAAAATGTACTATGTTTCTTGTACCTGTTTGGAAGCTTCTCAATGTGCAGCACAGAGGAATCGTGAGCAGTTCTCTGGCAGGCAATCACACGCTTCATTTGAAGATTATATACGTATATGCCTTTCCCAACAGCAGCAAACACACACTGGAAAGAAAATTCAATAGAACAACTTACAGAAACAGAACTGAAGGATCACCTTGCATATAATGGATTTCCAATGATACTATGACCTAGCTTGTTTCTGTCCTCATGTTACTGCTTTATCCCAAACATATGAAATCAGCAAGTTAAAAACAGAGATGGATTTTTTTTAAAAGTAAATGTGGGATATAATCCTGTATTCTAAGCACTAATTCTATGACTGTATTTTTATCCTGTTCTTAGACTGTGACAGTCTAAACAGAAAGTAAGGATACCAACCAATCAACACGCTTCTGTAATTAAATGCTTATGTTCTTACAGTAAAATAATGTCTCATGTTTTTAAAAACTCTTGTTTAATCAAGAAAAACTAAGATTCATTCTCAACTGAAGACAGAGATGGATAAAAAGACCTTGCTCAAGCATTTGCGCTCTACTGAATTCAGAAAAGGACTCTCTCATAGTTAAGTGTTACACAATACTGCATTTTGCATTCAATGCTCCTCTTCAGAAGACTGCAGGCATTCCATCTCATAACCATCATGACCCTAAGACACCAGAAACAGTTTACAGATCTTTGAACCTGGACCACTTCATGTCTTTTGATGAACTTAAAGAGGACAAGTGTACAATCCTGTGTATGTACACATGATTAATATTCAGTACCAGAGGAGTGCAAAATGTTTCCATTCAGTACGTACTTGCAGTTTTGAACACGCCTTATTTAGATGACGGTGTGCTGGAACACTTCCCTGAACAGCCTGCTTCCATTTACACAACCCAAACATTAACATCTCATATACAATTCACACTACACATCTGTCAACATTTTGTACAATCTGTAACCTAGAGTCTTTTGACTGAAGTTTCCTATATATTCATCAATGTTTTGACATTGTTCAAAACTCTTTGTCCAGGTTTTTATTCTTTTTTTTTCCCTTATGTGTATCTGCTGAGGTAGCACTGAAACTAAACAGATCTCTGATGGCACCATTACCAAATCAAGACAAAAAACCAAACCACTGAGCCCATTATCCTAGTTTTGCATAAAGTTCAAATTCAATGGCCTTCCACATAACTCTTCCACCTTGAGCCATACAGTCTTACAACAATGCAAAAAATGCTCTTCATGGACCACTCTTCTTTTTTCCCAAGCCCTGGCAAAATCCTGGTCATCTCAAAATCCAAGAAAATAAAACATATGAAGCATAAATTGTACACCTCTATTAACAGGCAGGATAAACACAGACATACCAGGACAGCAGATGCAGTCTTCAGCACTGTTTCCTACTTTTGAAAACCTTTACCATCCCATTTGTTTCTGAATCATGTTTTGCCTACAAGCTCAGTGCCAAACTAGACAAGTGTATCTTTTCCAACTACCTAACTACCAAGTCTGGAAAACACAGAAAACATGTATTTTACACTATTTTTTAACATGAAGAACAGTGTTCTGCTTTGAGGTAGCACCTAACAAAATAATATCTTAGACAAATACATTTCCGTACCACCCTTTAAGCTCCTGAAGGAGCTTTATAATACAGACAGCACTACCTTAACAGTACCTTCTATTTTCATATGTAACACTAAATCACCTTTTCTTCCTATCATTCAAAACTCTCACAATGAAAAAAAAATCATAGCAATTTATTTAGTTCAGCTCCATGAATGGAAGAGACTTCAGCAGCCCCAGATTCCACAATGAATGTTTTGACAACTTCTGTCCTTCCTCAATTTTTTTCCTGCTCCCTTAAAACACATAATATGTAGCTTCCAAGCATGGAATCAAAGTGATGTGAAGCCAAATTACAGAACTTATAACAAAATATAAACAAAATTTACTCTTGGCTCATTGTATAAATAAGCATTGACAACAAAACCACTGGAAATCCCACCTTTAAAGACAACCACATCTTTTTTAGCCCCCTACATCCCACATTATTTCTCTCTCAAGGGTTTTAGGAAAGTTCTATTCAGAAAGAAGCAAATGCATCAGATGACTATTTGGTCCTTACCCTATATTCAGGCTTTTCCACAGCTTTTATTTTGTTACAGCTTATATATGTGTATCAATTTCCAAGAATCTCTTTCTTAATCATTCTCAATAACTGACCTACAGGCCCAAAAAAAAAATCCCGTTGTGCCTCAACAATGAAAGAACTTTTATTTTGCTACATTTAATTTTGTGAAATGTTGGTAACATTTAACAAAATTAAATATCAACCTGAATATTTTTAGTGTTTGCATACGGTAACTGAGTTCTGAGTATTCTGACCAAGAACTTATCTCTAAAGCAAGATAGGATAAACTTATCTCTAAAGCATGAAAGTAGACAGGATCTTGAAAACATATTTGAGTATACAATTCTGTATAGTCCACCTGAACAGAAAGAGCAATACTGATTTACTATTATGCATAGACATATGCCTGCTCTTAAATAGTACCCCATAGTATTCTCATAGTAACCTCAGCTATAACTGCTCAAACAGGTGCATTACTGGGAAAACTGTATTTCCAGAAGGTGCAATACAAAGATGCATGCCATCAAAACACACCCATACTCATTTTTCTCTAGTGGTATTTTAAACAAGTAATAAATCTTTGTTAGTCGAAAAGAAATGCTGTTGTGACAGTCCATCATGTTAGTTTCCATCCCATCAACATATTAAATCCTTCATATAGATCAACAGCCAATATTTTATATAAAAACTGTTGACCATATAAAATAGCTGTGCATATTTAAAAGAAGCCTCTCATACTAAAACAAGGAAACTGAAAATATAAACCACTCAGTCTTCTGTAGTAAGATCATCCTAGCTTACTTAAAGTAATTTACTCTGAAGCCTTTTACCTCCTCATCAGATGCTAAGTGTTGAACTGAAGTTTCATGTGGGCTTTGGGATAACTTTATTTCTGCTTGTACATCTGGATGGACAGAGGAGTCCCAGAAGTTGCATTCAGATGCCTGCTTTGTCCAGTCCAGCGCATCCCAAACTATTAACTCACCTATGTGAGAACCCGTCACAAAAGTCAAATCTGAAGGGAAAAAAACACACATAGAAATCCCATTATATTAAAAAAAATTAATTTCAAACAAAGCTACAACCCTAGAAAGGGAAGACAACCCACTTATGTGTAAAGCTACGTAGAATGTGTGGTGCATAACTAACTGGACAAAAACCTCTTTCTTTGAGTAAATACTCATCTAATTACCTAACATAGCTCAGATGAGATCTGATGTAAAATTAGAATTAGGAAGGAGAATATTCACTGGCCACAGTGTGCAGCACAGAGCTGCAAAGGCAAGGAACACCACCAAAAGTGTGTACAAAAACTTCATTTCTACATACAAAGCCCTTCTATTCCTTGGAGAAGCTGGTGTATAGACATCCCCTGGACACAACAAAATACGTCTTTGCCATAACTAGAAGTACTGATCACTAATTCAATTGACAACATTGAAGTAGCTGCTCATGACTTTGTTTATCACACATGAAAAGGAACTTCTACAAAAGTATTTAATGTAGGTGGCGTCTTGTCTTTTTAAGCCAAACGCTCTTGCCTTGCATAATCAAAAAGGAGAAAAAAATGGCAACAGTTAAGCTCAGAAACATGTACCATAGAATCCAAATTTTCTTTTTTCCAGCCTCTTGTTACCTCTGTAACACAGCCCCCTTGTGCCAGCCAGGCAGACACAGATACACCCAAGGATAAATACACACTCTCTATCACACCAGTAAGACCTTTTCCTGGCTGTGGCGTTGCTCCATTAAAAAAAAAAAAAAAAAGAAAAAGAAAAAAAAATTAAAAAAAAGGCAAAGAAGAAAAGAGTAGAAAGGGCTGATGCTTGCAGCAGAGCAGACAGAATTTCAGGTATTAGTTCACTATTACCCTAATGAGCAGAATAGATCACATCAGCTTCCAGACCCTCTCTGTAGAGGATCTATACACAGGCTCACATCTGCACACTCAGAATCTCCAGTTACCTTAGGACTACAACTGCAAGGGATGTGGCATTGCATATCCCATTTTAAGAATAAGAAGGAACAAGACAAAAAAAGTAGCATTTTTAACTTTCACAACAGAAAGAGCAAGAGTTCCATTTCCATCAGTGACATTGACTCTTCTACATTACAACTTGCCTGGTTTCATTTCATTGTTAATCCATAAACAAAGGAATTATATTTTGTCATATCACTATCTTTGCAGCTACACAAAAAGGTACATCCACTAGTTACTAAATTTCACTCCAGTTAAAGGTTTGGTTCAAATAAAAACTCCATAGGCGAAATATCCCATTGGTAATTAACAAAACCAGTAACATTATAAAATTACTCTTACCATTAACACTGACTAATGATGAAATGTTATCCTGATGGTCAACAAGGCGCTTTACTTCAAGGATATTCCAACCTTCGGACCCATTGTTAGAAGCACTCAACCTAAAAATTACTTAAAAGATAGAAAAAATTTCTAAATAAGCTTTTTTCATTTGGAATAAGATGGAGCTATGCTTAAATAAAACATTTTCAGAGACGCAAATTACACATTGTAAGTGAGACCATATAAGAACTACTTATGATCACTCATAACATCAAAAAACAGGAAGCACTTATTTCAGTGTTACCATTAAGGCCTCTTAACCACAGCAAATATAAGATAAAACGCTTCAGCCTAGTAACTCTGAAATTCAGAGTATTGGTCAACACCAGAGTGAAAAGTATCAGACACCTTTATGGCTAAGTTACTAAAAGTGAAACATGTTTCTTGAGGACTCATCTATCTGAAACATTAATATTCAAAAAAATGCAATATACTCTAGTAAGGCAATCAATATTGTCACAAATTAAGACTTCATTTTAATCAGTCTTGGAATTTCTTTTCTATCGCAAGGGTACTACAAAAGCTACGCATTATAGCTTTGGATAGTTAGAGTTATCAATACTTCAAACTTCAGATCCCAGGATAAGGAGGCTCTAGAGAATTTGAGTACCTGACAGCTCAGATAAGCAATTTCAGACCTTCTCCAGAAGAACAAATGGCAATTGCCACAATTAGATCTGGACAGGTGGCACTAACACTGAGGGAGCTGACAGAAGAGCTCACCAAGCCAATCTGTCATTTATAATCAGTCCTCACATACCAGGAAGGTCCCAGTCAAATAGAGGTTGGCCAATGTGATGCTCATCTACACAACTAGTTGTAGGAAGGACTGATGGAACCACAGGTCTGTCAGCCTAACCCCAGTGCCACATAAAGTGATGAAACAAATTATCTTGAGTGTGATCACATAGCATATACAGGACAACCAGGGAATCCAGCCCAGACGGTGTGGGTTTAAGAAAGACAGGTCCTGCTTGACCAACATGAGCTAGTGAGTGCCAAGCTGGCCAAGAAGACCTGTGGTATCCCGGCCTATATCAGCAACAGTGTGACCAGCAGGACCAGGGCAGTGATTGTCCCCCTGTACTCCATAGTGGTGAGGCCACAACAGTCACCTGAGGTGACACCTCTGGGTTCTGGGTTCAGTTCTAGGTCCCTCATGACAAGAAAGATATTGAGGTGCTGGAGTGTGTCCAAAGAACACCAACACAGTTGGTGAAGGGTCTGGAGTACAAGTCTTGTGAGAATAGAGCTTGGGTTGTTTAGTATGGAATAAAGGGAGACCTTATCACTTCCTACAACTACCTGAGAGGAGGTTGCGGCAAAGTGGGCATTGGCCTCTTCTCACAGGCCACAAGTCACAGGAGAAAAGGAAGTGGCCTCAAGCTGTTCAAGAGGAGGTTCAGGTTGGACATCAGCAAGAATTTCTTCCCTGAAAGAGTAGTTAGGCATTGGAATGGGTTGCTCTGAGATGTGGAGGAGTCAGCAACCCTGAGGATGTTCAAGAAATGACTGGACATAGTACTTAGTTCTATGGTAGTTGGCACAGTGGTGATTGGTCAAAGCTTAGACTCAATGATCTTGGAGGTCTTTTCCAATCTTAAGTGATTCTATGATTCTAAATATAGAAAAGTTTAGTTTTGGACATCATGCATATTTCTAAAAAATTCTTGAGTAAGATTAGCATAGTCTCCTCTCTGTCAATGGTAAAAGGAAAAAATGTTGCTGAAGACACCCTAATACCATTTACTTTTCCTATATAATTCCAGCAGGGTGCTCTTCACACATATCTCTGCTAAGCAGCTGTTATGGAGGAGCACAAACACTGGAAAATGCAAGATACTCACTCAGCTCTTTGCCAACTGCTGCTGCAACACAATTTTTGGGCAATTCAACCAAAGAACTGACGCCTTTGAAAAAAGGGGGAAAAGGATATTAATTGATCACAAGAAAACACAACAAAGTGCTAATTCCTTATTAATAAAGTTCTTAACAATCTTTTTTCCACTTATCAAAACCAATGTCTATTGCCAGAAGTTAAATGGCATCAGAAATAAACAGATTATCTCAAAGAGAGGTAAGGTCAGGAGTTTTGGTCCTGAATCAATCAATTCTGAACACTAAACTTGCGGTGAAGCTGAAAGTAAATGATCTTTTTATTTTAAATACAATTAAGGTATTTATGTTGTAATGCTGGACAGTATTAAAAACACCATGACAATTATTGCAGCTCTAAATACAGGCAGTACCAAAATTACTAGATACTGATACTACCTCAAGTATGCACAATTCTAAAATAATGTGCAGAGCAGGATGAAGAAGAATAAATCATATGATAAAATATCCAGCTTGCTATCATCTGTCTTCATCCTGCACAGAATTTCCCCACCCTGTGCCAAAGCACCATTAGTGGAAAATTCCCCAAGGAATAAGCAACCTCCTTCCCCACGAAAGAAGTCAGAGATTAGGACAGATGAGAGGGCCCATGCCACACACTCCACTGACTCCTTGTGTCAAAGTTTCAATAGCACTTCATACTAAGTACCATAGCCCAACTGATATTTAGCATGATATTTCATACTGAACCAAAAGAAGTATTTATATCCTCAAGGATTCAGAAGCCTTTGCCTACCACTTCATTATTCTATGACAAAAATAAGGCCAATATTGGTTCTACCTTTGAATGTGATTCACAGCTTTGTAAGCATCTTGGTAAAGTACAGCAATAACATGCAACAATTTTCTTCACACGGAGAGATAATATAGAAGTTTATTAATAGAAAAGCATGATTGACCTTGATTTCTGATTAAGTTTATTATATTCCTATCAAAACATGCATTTTCTACATCAGAAGTACTGATTCTTAACAATAAAAAGTAATCTTTACTGCTCTACTATTATAAAGTTTCACTTAGAAAAATAATAAAACTCCCACTCAATCACACAGAAAGCCAGTCAAAGGATCTGGTACATGTTACAGCAAACACATAAATCAGCATCTGAGCTCTAGCCCTATAGTTCAAGATAACGTACAGTTACTAAGACCTGAGATATTCTAAAATTCACAGCACAGAACATTATAAGCAGTCTTAGTTCAAAAACTATTAAATCTGACATTTAAAAAAATAAAGAGTGGCTCTAATACATAATGTTATCATTAGAATTAAAATGAATTTGCCAAGTTGGTTTTGCATCATTATACAGATCCATTTTACTTGCACTTTAACAGCTATAATGAGTCATTTCCATTTTTACCTGCATCAGTAAGATGACTGGTCTTACACAAGAGATCTAATTTTCGGTTCCAAACACATAGATCACTCCCTCCAGACAACCATACATTCAGTCTTTGAAGAACTGTCAAACACTGCAGAACAAAAATCAGATATATGTCTCCTGCAAAAGTTCTTCAGGGAATTTCTCAGTGAAATGATCATGAGCTTTAGTTAGATAAATCTGTAAGTACTATGAAACACAGTATATCAAGGTCTCTGAGAAATACATATTTAATTATACACTAATATGTTAAATTTTTCATCAACAGTGCAAAAACTTTAAATGTTGTAGGTCGCCTTTTCCAACACAGTAATAAAACCAAGTCACAGCACTACCTTTGATCTACAGCCTTTCAAAAAGAAAACTGAGGTATTAAGAGTTCCAAAAACAAATTAAGAATTATGCCCACTTCTCAGCCACTAATTATGTACCTATTCTTAAATAAAGCAATGCCGTTCATCCTAATATACGTGCCCACATGACCCATGAGCCAGACATAATAGCTTAATGTATAAAACAAAACAACAGACATCATAGGGTTTCCTCAGTACCTTTACAGTAGAATGGAAACATGACACTTTTTGAACCTCTCTGCCACTAGTGCAGTCCCAAACCTGTCTTTATTCATTAAGGAAACTGAAAGGTTTCTATGTATCATAAATGTAAATGCTGTGTTGCTAACTAAATGACAGATTAGGAAAGAGGTACACAGAGACTCAGTCTCCTAAACCCTGACAGTCTTCTCAATATTTGGCCTAAATGATATATTCATAAAGGCCTGTTATTGATTCTTTTTTTTTTGTGGTAAGGATTGTATTTACATGTGAACAATAACCAGTGAAACCCCTGTGTAATCCAACTACACCTAGTGGGTATTGGTAGCCATTAAGTTTTGAGATGGGCTGCAGCCTGTGTCAGTGTTATCTTTAAAAGTAAGAACAACAAAAAGCCCATGGAGTTTTAAATTCTCTCCAGATCAAAGGATACAATAACTGCTCTATCAGCTGATGCTGTTATAATCAAATCATTTTTTTCTTCAGTAACATCTGATGAAGAAAATGGTGCTATAGCTGTAATTTTGTGTGTGTGCCCATGAAGTTCATAAAGTTTTTCTCCAGTCTGAAAAACAAAAACACGGAAAACTAAGGTTAAAATAGGAAAATGCCTACAGTATCACAAAATATAGGTATTAAATGACTTTTTAAAGCAAGAATTACTATGAGTCTAAAATCTCCCTTCCTAAAGAAATTTAAGAATTTGCTACTTACTATCTTCAGTACTATTTAAGATCTTATATTAAATAACATACTATGAGTAAGTTTAAAGATGTAGCACATAATGCAAATTACTCTCTGAGTAAAAAAACCTCTAAAAGCCCTTAAGAACAAAATCTGGTATTAAACTCATTTAATTTGAAGGCAAATATTGGCTTTTCATCCTTCTTAATAAATGCTACAGCAATTCAGGTTTGTTGACAAACCCTTACTTGAAAATGTTGGGTTTTTTTTTTTATTTTAACTATTGGTAAAGTCTCACCTATATTTATGGCCAACCTCCTGCCAGATTTATTTAGAATGCACATTATTTATGGATTCAAGCTGGTGCTTTAGACAAAGACAGCTATTTCTATTAACATTTTAGCTATATGGCAAAACCCTACAAACAAACATGCAGAAGCAAACTGGCATTTTAAACACACAGCTAAAATACGGGGTAATATTAACTGCAAACTTCTTGTCAGATGTGAATTAATGTTTTAAATTAAAAGTACAAAGATTTGCTTTAACAAAGACAACAAAAGTCCTACAGAGGTAGAAAATGGAACTCAGTTCATAAAGCTGGATATCCAAATGAATTTTATGTTCACAAGCTGCTAAGGATACTGGGCATGGGTTTTAATACTAAAACACAGTATTTTAAAAACACAGTATA
>WBNO01028895.1:7622-20281 GCA_013400575.1 Peucedramus taeniatus | reverse complement strand
CTCACCACCTGCATCTCCTGTAATGCCTCTTGATTCCATTGCTGGAAGGCTTAATAATCTGGCAGAAATGCTTTAATTTAGTGTTTCAGCAAATTCTGAGCATTTAATGAAATTTCTTGTCAGAGAATGGAGCCATGAGTCTAGTCTTTGAACAAACAAGTGAGTATTATGGTTATTTCTTTGTTTTTACTATTTGGATGTATGCTTTCCTAGAAATCTCACAGCAAATGAAATCTCTCTTATAAGAAATCAAGCTTTTCAGTAAAGAGAGTGAGAAACTTGTTATGTGCAGCTACCCACTCCTTAATCCTGTGAAAAAGCAAAACTTCAGATTTTTGCAATTTGTCTCTGTGGTGGTCTGATTGCATCTTTTTAGGATCCCTCTTCACTTAGGACCTGCATTAAAGCTCTCCACATCAGCAAAAGCTTAGGATGTTCACCTGCAGTACAAGGTGCTAAACATCATATCCCAAATCATGCACAAAAAGGGCCTTGACCTCAGTGTGATACTACCTGAGCTAATAATATTACACAATTCACTCTTAAGGCATGGCAGCATGTAACTTCTCTTTTCTATTCAAACCAGGTATGTTTTAGAAAAAAAGTTTTAATTTTAAAGAGTAAAAAATTCTTCAGGATAAAGACATTTAATTTGAACATGCCTGACAGACTCTCATTCCAGGCAAAACATCAAAAGAATTTATTTTAAATAGCTTGTAATCAGTCCTTTTTATGATATGAGGTAGCTTTATAAACAGCTTTCTAGGCTCTGAGTGGATTATTAATTTTGATGGTTGATTTTAGTACTAATCCATTTCAGTCTCCTAAATACAGAGTGTTTGGTTCTGAAAAGAGAAGGCTTGATGAGCAGACTTCAAATATTTTAAAAGCTCTTGCAAGAAGCTGGTAATAATCTATTCTTTATGGATAAACAAGAAGTAATGGACTTAAATTGCACTGAGGAAAGTCCAGGTTAGTCATTATCAAAGATTTTCTAAATGGAAAGGGGAAGTGAATCCCTGAAACATTGACTGAGAGAAATGTGATAATTTTGTCACTGTAGTCTACTAAGACTGGGCTCAGAAAGCATCAAGAGAAAAGCAGGTATAGCTGATGCTGCCTTGGCATAGAAGGATGAAATGGGCAGTGTTTCTTCTATGAAATTTTTAACATCCAACCAAAATCCAGCAACTATATAAAAAAAGGTTATTTCACAAAAGATTTTTCTTAGATTAGTGTTAGAATCACCTTTTACATGTGAAAGGTGAATATTGAAATTTTCAGCATTACACTCTGTCCTTTGCAGAAATAAAATTGGCTTCATATGCAGCACTTTGCCACACTGTTGCTATAGAAAATGTGATTAAATCACATGTACAATTCTTGGCGACTCTATTTCACTCTTATTCATTTATTTTCTTTGGTTTCATGGTTTAATTTTCTTATGAAGTTTGGACTTCATTTACACAGTATGTCTTCTGCATTTATGTCCCTGTGTATAAGGAACCTCCATTTCAGCTCCTGAGGTCAGTAAGGTTTATGTATTTAAAGTCAAACAAAATTTCTCTTGAATTTCAGCCTTGCTTAATACAGTATCATAAGGGCTTTTAAAAAAAATTTGAAATACTTGAATTGAAAAGGAATGCTTTGTAATGTGCTGTAATATGACACAAATATGGAAAAAAAAGGTTTCTGGATGAATCTTTATCCTAATTCAGTTAAAAAGAGCCAGAAATTCAGTAACATAAAATAAAATTAGCAACAATTATCAAGATCCCAGCAATTTCAGGCCACGCAGTTTAAGAGGAGGAGTATCATCCTTGCCTGGAGGTATCTGCACACCAAATATAATTTAGAGCCTGCACATACCTTAACCTTAATACACAGTATTTCACTGTGCAGTCCTGAGCCTTTCAGAATTTTTTGACTGGCTAAAAAGGGTAAATGTGAGATTTCCCTCAGCCCTGTTGTACCTTAACTATGTTCAGTGGGGTTAAAGATACTCAGAACAAAGCATTTAGTTAGGATGGTAACTGCTGGAACACGTTGAAAATGTCAGCACACAGAGGGTCTCTATTCCAGGTACCATATCAGTCCCATATCACTCTCAGTTCTATACTCTGAGACTATTTTGGTGCTGAGCATCTGATACTTTCGGAATCATAACTTTGTGAATTTCTTATATGGGCAGATTTAATTTGATTTCTCTTGGAAGAAATTACCAGAAGTCCTTACAATAAAATAAAGGAATTTTCTTCTATGTTCTTTTAAATTACAAAGGAACTTCCACAAAAAGAAGCAGCATTTCCCATTTTCTCTTGTAATCAGAGCGCAGTATGATCAATTGAACAAAAAATGGCTAAAAGCATTAACTCTGTTGCTAATCCCACTATTGTGGCTGCACCTTGGCAGAGCTTGCATTTCAAAGTTTGAAACCTTTCCAGCCTGAATGTCACCAATATCTTCCTTTTGCATTTAATAATCAGGATATTAATTAGAAATTATTCTTAGTTTTATTTAATTACAGAATTGTAGTAGTTAACTTTTGAATAGAATTAAGCATGTCACATTTAGCCATCAACCCAAATTAGGAACTCACAAATTGCATGAAAACTTACCAAAATACTCTGGGCCATTGCACAAATTGACATGCAGTGCAGATTAATCAATTGCTCTAGGTTCTGCTTTAAAACTATGTGGTAGAGTTACAATTTTTTACACCAATTTTTTTATATTTTTGCATGAAATTCCAGTGAACAGCAAATTAATTCTGCCACATTTAATTGTGGAAAGTTCTTTTGTTATTTATGCTAGTAGAATACATTTGAATTTTTGTTACAAGGCTCCTTTATACCATGTGTCTGTATTTTATCAAAACTCAGGATTTTTAACTTATAATTTAAAGGTTCTGTTCCTCTGTTGGATTGCTATATACAGTTGCTTTTCAACATTTTTCAGTATGGTGGATTACGCCCACACTTTCAAAGCTGTAAGGTAATTCGTCTTCCCCTTTACCTAAGAAATATTCTATAGCCTCAACTAAGCCCTTAGACAGTCTGGAACTCAGAAGGGTTCATGCTGTTGCATCCACCTGCAGCAAAATACAAAGCTCTTTTCACAATGCACAGGAAGAAAAATGAATCAGCACTCTCTTTTCCTGGCTGCATTGTCTTTGCAGCACTAACTGAAATAAACAGCAGTTGACTTATTGCTGTCCCTTGTGACTTGAAAGTACACAGGAAAAGAGTCTTTCATTTGAAAGTGACATTTAAACAGCCATTGCTTGAAGTAGACCCATATTTAAGGAGGCAGTGTTTTCAGCTGATGAAGTTCAACTTGTCCAAGTCATTTTCAATTACCTTCCTAGGCATAAAGATATAGCTGGTGCTGAAGTGACACCTTTATTGGTTTTAGTTAGCACCAGAGAGAGACCCAATTGGAAAACTGTTCAGAGAGAACAATTCTGCTTTCTGTGGGTTTGCCCACACACACTCTATTTCTTATAACATAACCTTAGGCCATAGTTCAGGAAACTAGTTATGGACAAGTGGAATGCCAGAACCCTGCTGGATTGCCATTGAAACAGACAGAACTCAAAGCACAAAACTGAAAACATAGGAGTTGCTGCTTCATCTAGAGACAGTCGAATGGGCAAGAAGGGCTGGAGTACACAGCACAGTAGCTCATGTGATCTGATCAGGTTAATTTGGAAGGCTGTGAAACAGGGTTCCCTATCCTCCTTCCTTTGCTTGTTTATTCACGCATGGTTAGGAAAGTTAATAGTGTGTTTTTAATCAGAGAATTCATTGTTAACTGATTTTATGCACTTATGCAGAATCTTCTCAACTAGAATTTACCTTTTATCCCTAAGATATAGAATCAATCACATTGAGTAAGGAACGAGTATTTGAAAATATTTTGCCAATTCCTTTCAAGCCACTGAAGCAAAATAGTAGTTGCTCATTTTTTTTTGTTTTGTAACACTTCCAGATTTGCCGCATGCCTATTCCTTTTCAAAATGAAGAAAACCATCTCTTTCAGAATTATTCACCTAAATTAAAAAGAATAATGAGCAGAATAGCAAAGGCCTGTCAGACTTTGTGCTTAACTGAATGTCTTGAAGAATATAGTTTAATTCCCTCATGATTAATCTCATGGTCATTAAGAATGTCTTCCACATCCAGGCTGATATCCTCTGTGTAATACTGAGTCTTTGTGTCTTCTCATTTTTGTTGAAAATTAGGTTTTCCTATAAAAAGCTACAGTTTTGAGGCTTTTACACAACCTGAATAATAGGGTTTTTCAGTGAAAGAAAATTTCAAATTTCATTATGAAAGCATTTCCTTCAAATACTCCTAACATCTTCTTCCTTAACTTCTACAATAAAATCTATGAAGTGATATATTTACTGACTACAGAATATAATCCCAGTTTATGAATCTATAAAGTGCAGGGAATAAAAAATAATGACATTTGTTTAGAGAAATAATAAGTCTTAGTCTACACAGAATGATGTTTTCCTATTTATTTAAATAATCTGAAGCTGCATATACAGCAGTGTCAGTAATCTAGTTATTACAGTTTTGAAATGACATATGAATTCACTGCATTTTCATTTTTGTAAATATCTCCTAAAGAGAGTTTCAGAACATTGTGTGACTGATTTATCTACACAATAGTGGGTGCAGCAAAGTGATTTCCAGTTATTGGGTGTATCTGATAGACTGGAAAATATTTAATCAGTCTATACACTGCAGAATGCATTTAAGATTATGACATCTTTATGTTTCAATATAGTATAGGTGTTCTTATATTGCTGCATGACAATCACAATTCTGTTATGTCTATCTATCTGTTAAAGACCTGTAATGGACAATTCTGCTAAGTAGGAGTTCCTTGTGGAATTATGAGCCAGAAAAACACTAGGTAAATCTTTCAAAAGAGAAAGGAGTAAAATTCTCTATATCTATGAATATCTTGCACACTTTTTGCAAAACTCTTGGAAAAATTTAGTGCTATAAATTTTTTCAACATTGAACGTAAGGGGCATAGAAGTAGTTACAGGTGAAATTGCTATTTACAGTAATTGAATCTGGAGACTTCAGTTTATTTCTCCAAAATCCCACTAATAATATTTAGCCAGCAGTTCAAAATGGAGTGCCTCAATTTGCATGAGAAACCTCTTGAAAATATAGGACAAGAACTTATGTTACATAACAAGGCTTCTAAAATGACGAGATTTGGCTCATAAATTTGACTAGTTCATATTAAGGAAATAGATGCAAAAGAGACATTTTCAGCATGGAAATTTATGTTGGATATATTCAATGAGAGCAGACATCCTGTCCTGTTTATTATGCACATTGGACATAAACAATTATTTACCATTGCTTTAGGTATCAAAAGAGAAACACTGAACACACAAAGCAGTCACTCAGGAATTTTCAGCATTAACAAGCTTCTTATTTATATACAGATACAAGGCACCTGCAGCTGTATTTCATTGGAATAAAAAAATGACCTTCAGTGACTAATCAGGCTAAAGAAAGAAAAGTTTTTCCCAAAGGGCACAGCACTACCCAAATTTTCCTCCAGAGGCAGTCAGGTTGGATTAAGGTAATAAAAATGTATTCAGCCTTCCTCAGACTTTCTTTGTTAATTACAGCACATTGTGTATGCTGCATCTGTGCTTGTGTACAATAGGATGCAAATGAAAAGAAATTACAAGACTATTTGTAAAAGGTAAACAAAACATAAAGAGCTCACCAAATTGAATATAAGCCCACCTGATAACACAAAGTCTGGGAAATACTGGTGATGGTGGTTAAAGAGGAACCCTGCTGGATGAAAGTAAGACAAGGCTACTTTTTGAAAGAAATTTTGCTGACCTTTCTGTATTAACTATAGGGAATTGTTCTTCAGTCTATTTTACTTGGAACTAATTGTGTAGACACCCTTTGCTATGGACAGCACACCACAATAAATAGGTACAATCAACAGTACCTTATGCCTATAATAGTCCAAGGAGTCCCTAGTAGGTTTTCTATCCACACACCTGATTAAAATAAAAGGTGGTGTCATTTTCTTGCATTTGGATCTGTGAGTTGTAGAATGTTGATATTTACTGTTGCAATATCAAGCCCTGTGTCGGGCCCATCAGATATTTGTGGACAATAAAGTACTACATTTTGACCATAAAGCCAGGTCATATTGTCTGCTTCTCAAAAACATCTCAAAGAAAACAGTTATGTAGTGCTTGGGGTTTTTATTTATTGTGATGGTTGCTAAAAGCTGCTTGATATCAGAGTAGTCCTGGTGAGAGAGATTGTTCAGGAGATGCAATCAGAGATACCTGATTAATATACCTATCCAAAGTACTTATATAACTCCTGTTCTCAAAGTACTAATACCACATGCTCTTGTCTGACCTCAGAAGATCTCTGTAAAGTAGAGATGAACTCTTCATTTTTATTTTCATAAAATTCAGATGCAGCTAAGCTGAACATGGGTGCTCCAAGAAGTGGCCAACAAAGTAGAGACTGGGACACAAATCTATAAATTCATCTCTTTCCTGGACTCTTATTTTTCTCATTTCTCTAACTGTGAAGTTTATCTATGCATTGTCATTCTCTGCTATATATTTTTCCATCTGCTCTAAGAGCTGGCACAGAGAGAAGAAACTCAGGAGATTCTGGAGAGGAAGGGAAACAGGAAACATAATCAACAGACCTGCCAGGAACAAGAGAGAAGGCAGAAGAAACTCAGTTCATAGAGTGCAGTTTCTTATATTTCCTTAGCTGATTTCATACTGTGCATTATGGTCAATAGGGATAAACACAAGCATTCCAAATGGATATCAAAGAACACAGGGATATTTTATGAAAAATGGCAGCAGCAAAGAGCCTCTTTTCCACTGAAATGTATTGAAAATGTGCAGTGTGTCAGACTATTTGCTTTCTTAGTCTAAATTGCTCAATATCTTTCTTTTGTCTCATTTCTCAAAAGAAATCAAACAAAGAAGTTGGCTTGGCTTTCCTATTGCTCCATTTTCTGTTCTTCTGTAAAGAATCACTGCCTTTCTACTTCCAAAGCCTCCCTGATGGATAGTTCAAGAAAAGGTCCGGAAGCAGACTAAACAGAATTGCTTTGATTGATGACACAGAAGCCAGAAAGCTCCAAAACAACTTGCTGCTAGCAAAAATACAGAAAGGTTTTACTGGCTTCATTAATACAGATTAGCCTTTTTATTTTTAAACCCACAAAAAGCCTGTGAACAGAAATCCAGACCCCTCAGGGCAGGGTGTTAGAAAAAAGACAGTCCTCTGGGCACTCTGTCTCCTCCCATACACAGGTCAGATGCACTGTGAGCCATTGTAAATTTAAGGCTCACACAACCAACATTGTGGATCTTACAATTATTACAATGGTAAAAGCCATGGTAATTATTAAAATGGTTAAAGCCACCTGCTCCAAGAATGATCCTCTGTCGAGAACCAAGCAATGACATGACTTCAGATCTCCCCCAGCTGGAACTGTCCAGAGTGACCTTCCATATCATTTATCCACATCTTTTCTGAGTCTCATGTAGCATCTAACACCCCTTATGAATCATCATTACATTTTAATTCTGTTTTTTTTAGTTCAAAGTGCCTGCAATAATGCCATTAATCATTACACCTATTCATCTTCAAATTAGTTTTCAGTTATTGCAGGGAATTGATATAAATTAATCTAACTGAAAAGGCTTGAGTGAAACATCATGGCTTCAATGGTTTCATGGTGATTTCTGCTTACTGTGCATTGTGCCTCTCTCAGCTGCTGTCAGTGCACAGCTCCAGCCTGAGCACCAGGAGAGAAGTGCTCCTCTGAGAGGTCCTGTTAAAGGGGCCTCATCTGTCCAGCTCTTCCAAAAATCTCTTCTGCACTGCTGGTCAAGAAGCTCTGGGGAACCATAACGTTGCAGTAAGAACTCCTTGCCTCACATCCCAGATGTATGGGGCATTGGTACGTAAGAGGTGTCTTGGCAAGGCAAAAGAAAAGGAAGGCTCCTTTAATTGAGCACTGAGAAAACTGGAATATCACACACCACCATTTCTAAGACTATTACCCACTTCATCCCTCCTCAGGAAGCCAGTACATACACAGAGAGTTAACATGGCTTCTTAATTCCCTGTGTGCAATGAATTTGTCCCTCACCAATTCTTTGTACTAGAGAAGAGCTACTGAATTAGTCAGTCTGTCACTTCATTAGAATGTCACTAAGAGGGCAGACATAATTTCATAAAACAAAGTCTAGTACAACTAATTACTTATTTTAGTTGAGTTTAGTTTGTTCTGTGAGGAGATCTGGGCACAGTTCTATACTGAGCTGTGGTTATAGATTTTTGGATCTTTAATTGTGTCATGCTATCTTTGTTTGGGTATTTTGCTCCTGGCACCCTGCACTTCATATTAATTTAGTATTTCATGTACTTCATAATAATTTAGTAATAAAACTCAAGCAAAAAACTACATAGGATCTATGAAAGAGCTGTATGTACAGCCAGATATTACTCTTCCTTTATCATCAGGTCTATATTACTTATTAATTTGAAATACCCAATCTGAAACCCTCATGTCACTGTGTAACTAAAACCAGTAAGATAATTTTACTCTCTCCCTTTTAGATTGTAATTTATTTTGGTAAAATCTTACTCAATTTTTTTTTAAATTTAAAACAGCTTAACTTTTCTTATTTACATTATTAAAGGCTTTTCACAGTAACAGAGCATTTAAATTTTTAGACCTGTGACATCCTTATTCTGTTTCTAATTAAACCTCAATTATGAGGCATGACTCTCTGACCATGTTTAAGGCCCTTCCCAAATGCATAACTTTGGATTTACAGTCACCTTTAGTAATAGGTAATTAGTATAAGATCAATATTATAGTTGAAGGAAACACACTGAAAATAATTGAATTCAGTAACTCCCACAAAACCAGGGTAGCTATTTTGGGCTGAAGTGGGCTATTTGAAACACTCACTGTGGCTGTGTTGCACTAGTCAGAGATGTCCTTTGACATTCATTTGTTCCAAATACTTCCTTGTGCCTATTCTGGGGTTTTCTAACAGAAATATTCTCCCTCCTGACTTATGATATGGAACAAAAAATTGGACAGGCCCTTCAAGGCATAAATATAGTCTACAGTCTGACCGTGGATGATCAGGGTGCAGGCTCTGCTACAAAGCCTCTACTGTACCATAAAACTCCTAACTTGTGCCAAAGCAGCTAATGCTGACAGAGCCTTTCCACAGTCCTAAATGCTTCCAGAGGAGTATCTCAGGGGAATGCATTGACTTCTAAGTAGGCCAGTGTAAAAGCATATGATGCACCCCAAAAAAAGTCAGGTTACTGTCTGTAGGTGCTTAGCTGAACCCAGACCCATAACTGAGTCATCTCTCATTGGTATTCATTCCCTTCTCCTTCTCTTTTTACCCTCTGCAGTCATTATACCTCAGACATTTTGCAGTGAAATGCTGGCTATATTTTGATTTTTTTTAATAGAATCCACAGTTATTAGGCTGGGTGTACATAATTCCTATAGCCACCTGTGAGCTTACAACTCCAAAGCAGCAAGAGGAACGATGACCCCATTGCTCTGTGCACACCATGCACTGCACAAGCACTTAGTGCTCAGAAAATTTAGAGTCCAAGTAAGCACAATGGCCAGAAGTGGGAAAAGTAAAAGCAGCCTGATCAGAGCCTTGACCCAGCTAGGAAAAGAGTTTGGGTGTGCAGTTCCTAAACTATTAAACAACAGCTGTCACTCTCATTTTAGCTCAATATTAAGATTTTAACAATCCTTAAGAGTTTGGGATTTTTTTTCCTGAGCTGCTAATTTTCACTGGTACTCCCCAGCTCCACAAAAAGGAACTTATAACATCATACCTGATGGGAAAAAATTATTTTTGCAAAATTGCCTCTCTGAAGATGTGACACAAGGAACAAACCAGGAAGATTAAGTTTTGTGAGCAGTGGAGGAATAGGCAAAAGGAATGTTTGCAGAGTAATGATGCAAGCAGCCTCACACCATTACTTACAGTGCTATTGATTCTGATGTATCCATTGTATCAGGCTCACTAAAAAGCAGTGAGATTGTTTTGTTTTCATTTTCTTTCCTAATGACTAAGAATATAAATTTAATTTCAATATGTATATGCTTCCCAAGCCAAGTATGTGGTGTTCAGCTTGTCAGCAACTGTGACATGCTCTTGCACACGAAATTACACTATCATTTCAAAAGGCTGCCTTTCCTCTTCTTGTCATAATGCACAACTCAAAATAGCTTGTAAGAAACATTATGTTCATTTGTGGTACTCGCCAGGAAAGTACAGAAAATTTTAGTAGGGATTATAAATTAACACCATTGTCGTTATCAGAAACCTTTATATGCTACTAGAATCTTAAACATGTGGTTTAGCTCTCACTGAAGTCAAATGGGAAACTAAGAATCGAACTGCCTCAGAGAGAAGTTTCATGTTTTCTTGGCCATTGGCTGGAAATTAGGATAGCTATTACAGTAGTTATGCAGCTGGAAGTATTTAAAGAAAACAGCAGGAAACACAAAAGATTATTCAGAAGAGGCAATTCTGGATTAACTCTTCTAGGGCATTAAAGCTCACTATACTGCTCTTGTTCTGACTCAGATAAAGGTCATAAGAGAGGTCTTTGACTTGAGGAAAAAAAAAATTACAACCTGTGTTTTTCATTAGAATATGCTTTGTACAACTGCCATGTCACAGAGAATTAGACAGCAAGCATGAACAGTAACAACAGTCACATCAAAATCCATATATCTTCCTTTTACGCTCTGCCTATTTGGAAAGTTATCTGCTGCCTTAAGGCGTGTTACTCCCAGAAATACTTGCCAAGAGCATGGTACAAGCTACTTCAGGCACAAAGTAGTGAAACAGTAACAATATGCAAATTACTTCAACACAGGTTCTATGAGCCATGGAAGTCCCACTTGTGTACCGAAAATTGGGGTTTAATTGTAACATAAGTGTTTCTGCTCTGCAGAGAGAGAAATTCCACACAAAGACAGCCACAGGTCTGCACCAATAAATGAACATCAAAATGAGTCAAGCAAAAGTAAACATTTATATTAGGCTGTGCTTCACTTTTTCTGTGTTTTTCAGGACAATGAGGAAATATTGCATGGCAAAGTCTGGTAACTGGTTCCTAGAGCAACTCTAAAGAACACCTATTTTTTGCAAGACCTGGCAAATGGGTTTAATTTGAGCAAACTTGCAACTGGACTTTACAGTGTTCTCTGCATTATCGCATATAACTTAAAAAAAATATTTTTAGCTGTTATGTGGAATATTTACACGAGACCCCTTTTGTACTGCTATCCTGAGTGAAACCAGGAGTGTTTGTTAGACTTTCCCATGATCTTCCTTCTAGAGTGTATTGTCTTTATAAGTCTACTAAGCAAAATAGGGAGCTTCATGAACAAACTGCCCTGCTGCACAGAGATTTATTCCAGTCATTTTAGAGCAAGTGAGACTGAATGGATGCTGAGATTTTTGCCCCGCCCTTGAGTTTATCACAAGGAAAAATAGTTTAAATGGTAACTTTTTTTTCCGAACATCTGGACAAAAAGGTCCAAAGTATCTTTTCCCAAAATTGTCATTAACATTACACAAGACAGCAATATTTATTTATTTTTATAGTTTTGAGTTCCCTGCTGGAACAATTTCTTCTGACACAATTTCATCATTTCCTCATTGAATTTTTACGGCTGCAGTGAACAGTGCCAAAGGCTTTACCCAATGTAACCTCATAAGCGTCTTTCCACTCACAGTTTCTCATCACTGAGATTACTAGTAGATTTTCCTAAGCACTTAAATTATTTAAAATTTTGCCTGCATTCTCTAACAAAAAAGAGGTGGGCATATAGAAAGTTCCAGGAAGGCCAGTAGTATGCTTAGATCTCACAACAGTGAGGCAGCTTTCCATCAGACAGCTCCACCACTAACAGCAAATTTAGCCACAGCAATATGGAGTTTCTTGGCAAAGAAGCTTTGAAAGGTTTTGAGCTGGGATTAAATTATTAGTTCATGGGCTGCCCCTTAACTGCTGCTATAAATTGCAAGCATCACACCTTGGAATGGGGGTCCCCTCTTCTGACAACGACCTGCACTGTGCTCTCCACAATCCTGTCACTTGCCAAGACATAAATACTAAATATTTTTGCTGAGAGTATTTCCACTAAAGAATAGGGCAGTGGAAAGGGTGGCTCATTTATAGAATATTCAGTACATCAGGACACTGTTTAAATTTTTTTTTTTTATTAGGGAAAAACAAATCTATAATTGAAAACCAGCAAGTGGCTTAGACATACAACAGCATTACTATGCTGGAAGAGGCTTGAAGCTAAAATATTTTGTCTTGCTGTCTGTCCCTGGTGGGCAAGGACATGTACACAGTCACTCACTGTGACACAACAGATCTGGTGAACTCACAGTAACTCAGACAGAGCTATCCATCCCCAGTACTCCTCTGCAACTTTCCTATCCCTTGTACACCTATCCCTTGTACATACTCTTATGTGGGTGCCCAAGAACTTCTTTTTATCCTTAGAGGGATGAGAAAATCAAGTCAAACATAATATGC
>WBNO01028893.1:8554-20856 GCA_013400575.1 Peucedramus taeniatus | reverse complement strand
GCCAATACATAACAAAGAAACAAGTAAGCACCAATGTGCTGAATGAAGCTTAGTTTGGACAAACAGCAAAATGTTAAGTGATTCAGAAGACAACTGAATGATGCTCCTTTCCAGCATGTATTTTGCAACTGTTTTCCATAAATCTGTTACCTTAAGCTTTAAATATTACAATGCAAAATCTGTATGTATGGAGATAGATGGTATGTTATGAAGCTATATGACGTTACCTGTGATGGATGTTTGCTGGGTCTTTATACTGTAGCTCTATATTGCCTAAAAAGCTTTTCAAAATCCTTCTAATTCTGCAAACACAACTAGATTTGATTATTTTCATAGATATTTCTCAAGACCACGTGGTTTCAACACATCCTTCAGAGCTGTGTGATTCTCTACTTCTGTCCAAACATAACCCAGAATTGTTGTCTGACCAGTCAAAATAAATGTTTGCTTGATCAGTTTTTGGATAAGACTAAAAGTTTGCCTTTAAAAGCTTTGAATGAGCTGAAAGAATTTTTTTTTTTCTGTAATAATGATTTTGATGTTGCTGGAATAGCTCTGTATCATATGGCAATTGTGTATAAAAATTGTTATTACAGACCTGGAGAGAAGTTTATAATTTTAAATTATACAAATTACCAGAATATAATATTTTTTCTTTGAGAAAAATATTTCAATATAAATATCAGAGTTTGCATAAAGTGCAAAAATGTATTGATTTATTGTAAGATGGCCAACATCACCTAAAGTAGTAGGTTAAGTATTTTTTTCTCTTCTGAAGTAAAATGTTATTACAAAATCGGCCAATTTCTAGACTTATAATATAAAACTATGGATGTAATAAACAAAAAACGAACCAAACAAAAAACTTAACAACAAAAAAAACCCACAACAAACAGAAAACAACTATGCCCTAATCCCAGCATAATTACATTTATAATGAGGAAACATTTTCTAGAGGTTAAACTCACCTCTTCAATTAAGTTCTATCACATTTTTAATATTTTATTCTAATTGTACATGTTTTTTTGTCTGATTGTTTGATACTTTTTAAACGTGAAAAATACAAATATAAATTCAAATATGCAGAAGTGGATAGTTTTTATTCTGTAATTGCCACTTAACGTATGGTTGAAAAGCTCAGTAAAATTAATTTTAGCTTTGGAAATACTGGAAGACATTTTCATTCATTATTCATCAAATGTAGGAAAATGACACAAGAAATCTTGAAGCATTTTATAGAAACAACATTTGAAAGCACCATATTTGGACACAAAATAACAGCAGTGCAGAAAAGCCAGAAACAAATTTTCACATTAAGTCTGTTTAAGAGTTTGTATGAAGTCTTGAAGCGTTATTAAAGAATCACCTAAATGGATTTCAAATAAGACAGTGATTAATAAAAATAAAAAAGTTATGACTAAAGTTTGAATGGATAAGATTCATCTTCCTTAACAGCCCCCTGAAATTGAAATGGTGTGTTCAGCTCTTGGTCTAGATTCCCTCAAGACAGTGACAGTAAATGGTGGCTTTCAAATGACAATTTAACAATTTATCCTGCCGTAAAAAATCTGTCAATGAGCTTTGAGATGAAGCACCTTAAGGAGGGAGGTGCTGACTTTCCTCTACTGACTGTAGAGAAAGCCTCATCTGTTACGTGACATTATAACTGATATATTTTTATCAGTAGGGTAGGATTCTTCTAGTAAACTTTACAACATAAATTCCCATGTCTCAGCTAGTCATACTAGAGTTTTATTACTCTTGAAGATAGAGAAACACTTCTGGAGTTTTTTCAACTATCTTAGTAGTTTAACTTAGATTTTAAATAATCAGGTGTTTATGTAATAAATAGTAGGCATTCTCAGAAATGCTTCTTTGTCTTCATAAAAAAAAGAGAAATGGCAAGTTAAATACAGGCATTCACACTTTAAAATTCTAAATTTTTCCTGGTAAGTTCCTGTAAAGGTTCTCCAGCAGAAGTAATTTCATTTTGATGGGGTATATTGGAAATTTGATATGCATCAAACAAGAAAAAAAAAATCTAGTCACCCACAGAGGAAGTATCTATATTTATCCAATCCAACTTCTTTGTGATGCAAAAGGAAAATTCTCTGTGATTTGGATCTGGCAAGAGAAAAAACAGACATCAAATCATGTCGGGATAAAGACTTTAAAATGCCATTGTTTATTGCAGCTGAAATTATAACAATATCTGTGTAGTGTCTCTCTACATTTTCATGGGATCTTATGTAGGAAATTAGCAAATAAATTTCTTAAATAATTGTAGTCAGGGTTAGTTAGTCAGAATTAGGAACATGGGATTCCTCAGAACCAGAAGACATCTAATGCTAGAATGCATAAAAGAAAAGAGATACTTTTCTGAGTAGGCCTCTACAAGAAGGCCTTCATCAGCTTTGTGTTTCATTCAGAGGTCTAAAAACATATGAAAACAGGTGGAAATCAGATGGCTAAATTTGTGATCACCCTGGCCATCTTCATTCATCATTCACTCACAGATGTTATTGCTCAAACATACAGATGTCTGAGTTATTTGTGCAACAGGTCCTGCATTGCTTAAGTTTTCAATTTCCTAAATACAAAAAAGAGTTATTTCCATTTAATATGTTAAGTTAAACTTATTTCTTCTTGCTATGCTGGTTTAGAAACTTTCTTACAAAATATCAGGCATTGTGTTCATTGGCAGAATCTATCAGAAGGACAGTGTGGAGACTGTTTGGTGGCTGTAGCTGATTCAGCTGCCTGATTTTAATCCTCCATCATATGTCTGCTGGAGTCTTTTGTGAGATAAAGCACTGCCAAGGATCAGACAGACTATTAGTGAAATAGATCTTAATTACGAGTATTGACTTATTGTGAATTTAGGCTTATAGCTTTTTTCTCCTATGTTGCTTTGAAAAATCCAAGGACAAAATATTTCTCAGGGGAAATGTTAGCTGAATTAGATAAAACAAAACACAAGTAATATTTTTATTTAACTTCCACACAAAGTTAGTACTGGTTTCTACCCAGCACCTCATCTTAAATTGCACTAAATTACTAGATGAATTAGAAGATCTTAAGTAACTTTCCTGAATACCTTTTCTAAGAAATCACTTCTATAAGTTAAACATATTTAATGTTTGTATTAAAATGAGTGAAATTGAAGCTCCTCAGAATGTCAGGTTCACTGTTCCATACACTATCCTACTACAAGAAGCTTCTAATCCATATATCAAATTCAGGATGAGAAAAAACTAAAAGTAATGAGAACTGTCAAGAAAAATGTGGAAAACTCACTTCTTTCCAAGTTCATTCTACAAAGCCTGTCTTACAGATTACCGAATTAAATAAA
This sequence comes from Peucedramus taeniatus, assembly GCA_013400575.1. NCBI lineage: Eukaryota > Metazoa > Chordata > Aves > Passeriformes > Fringillidae > Peucedramus > Peucedramus taeniatus. The sequence goes on along the minus strand of WBNO01028893.1, from coordinate 17,504 downwards.
TTTAATATGATTCAATATAATAATTACATCTCCATTGACCATCTTTATAACTCTGTGATGGCTGAGGAAAATAGTGTAAAGACTATATATCATTTTTTCTTTATCAAACTCAGAGATACTTAATTACTAAAACCTTTATTCTTATTTCTAGAGAGGCATAATTTCTGTAAAAAGTCTCCTGCAGAAAATGTATACAAAATGCATTTTGAAAGGAACTTTTGGAATATAAAAAATATCTTATTTGATGATATGCAATTATGAATATACCTAATAAAACATATTATACAATATAGAGAAACAGCCCTTTGATAGTTTTATGTATAATAAACACTATTACGTGAAGAAACAGAAGGAAGTCCTTGCATAGAATACAATATTACATGCTGTTATTCACTTTGTCACAGAGACTTGAAATTTTATTTGGAAAAACCCTAGCCCTAACCCTAACCCTAACACTAACCCTAACCTAATTCAGTCAAGGACTATGATATTTACTTGTTAAAGATTACTAAAACTAGGGAAGAATTGTACAAGATGAATGGGTAATAGCTGATTGTGTTCATAGTATTAGAAACATTATTTCCAATACCCATAATGGAGTGTGCATGGTTTCTAATTCTAATGAATTTGTAACTCACTGAGGAAATGTCAGCAAAAATAGATAAGAAAAATTTATGATTTTATTTTCACAATATTTCTCCAGGGCTCTTTAAAATTTGATAGATAGCTAAGACAGGTCAGTATGGAAGTTTTTTATATGACTTTTGAACATTGAAAGATGACATTTTGATTTTTCTCCATAATATAACTAACCTTGTCAGTTGTGTAGAACTACTTTGGCAAAAATTAATATTTGCTATTGAACAGTTTCATAAGCACATTTTGACAGCCATGTTGTAGTCACAGATGAATACAGTTTGCTTGCTTTTAATTTGAGCAGTATATAATTTATCTTTATGTGTCCTGTCCTGAAGAGTTATCAGTTCTTTTACTGATACCACAACGGTTCTTCTTTATTAACTTGCTCTTTATCAGATTTATCCTCAAGGGCAATTGTCTCTAATCAGCCATGTGAACCCACACGTGAAGGTAGCTGTATGGATGACTAGGGACACAAAGCATACCCATCACATAACTAGAGCCAAAGACAAGAGTTTCAGAGAGCATTTCACAAAGGGAAAATTTTGACAACTTCTGCTTCTCCCACTGCACTATGGGATTAGGCTGCTTTGTACCAGAGAGGGAACCAGCTAGCCCACCTATTAGTCTTTGCACAACTCCATTAGTGGCACGATGCAGCTCTGAAAAACCCAACTTTGACCCTCGTCTTCTGAGCAACATAGGGCTCAAAATCCATAGACTGGTATCTTCCACAAACTAGCATTCACAAACAAACAAAATAGTCAATTTTGTCTTTTTTGTTTCCCATAAAAGGTGAAATAAAACTTGAAGGAAACTTAGCAAGAGAGGAAATTGACTCACAACAAGAGACAGATGATTTTTCTAGGCCCAAATATTTGTCAGACACATTCCATATATATATATATAGAGCTGAATTCCTTCTGATAGACTCAGGCAGTACAGGAGAAATGCTATAAACAGGAGATGAGTAAATTTTTGCCTAAGACATACCTTCAAGCCATGTTCAATTACCCTTGCACATGCAGCTACAAGATGCAGGAAACATGTCATTACATTACATTACATCATCTATGATAGCTATAGTTTATAGTGTTGGTTTCCAGGGACCCAGACTCTCACTTAAAGTTCTATGGAGTAAGCCAAAAGCATCCAGACTTGTTTTTTGGAAGGAGCCCTAACAGTAGGAAAATTATCCTTCTCAATGAGCCAGAACAAGCCCAACTCATCAAACATAATTTTGATAATGAACATCACCATTTTACATTCAAATACTCCCAAAATGGTGGCAATTTATTAATGTCACATTAAAGGGCTCAATTCATTATTCTGTTTCAGTAAAGAGGCAGTTAATGACTGATGCATGCACATGGACAAGCTTCTAATTAGAGTTTCTCTGTGTGTTGAAAGCTTGGTGCTGGGATACTGAGTGACTGCCAGCAGACTATTGACTTTTTTCCCTCTTTGCTGAACATGCCTATTTATACAGCTTATTGCTAATGAGATGCTAATTGAGTCTGCCATATCTAAATAAAAAAACCCTTGAGTTTATTGCTGAATCCTCTAAATAGAGCTCTATTTCAGAATATTCTCCCGATCCATTTTCCTCTGCATTCTTTGTGCTTGATTGAAAAATAATTTTTAACAGTTGGAACAGGATGTCAATTAAAAACCCCCAAAACAAACACTACCACATTATTTCTAATATTAGTTTAGAAGAGAACCTATGAAATTTATGCTTGGGTATTTACATTTAGTTTTACTTAAAACAATGCCAAAATGTACTCAAGTGTGTGGTGAATACTGTGCAAAAAATGTATAAATGCAAGTTTCAATCCTTGGACATCTTCCAATAAAATCATTTTGCATGGAATTGAAGCAGCCTAAATGATCATCAAAAAAACAAGAAAGCACATTAAGAAAAGTACAATGAAGTCAAGGATTAGAGCAGTTAAATCATTTGGTTAGCTAGTTAAGGTTTGCACAGGAATGAAAGCAAATCTAATGTGAAAATAAAGCCCTGCTTTTATGACCTTCAGCTTATTATTCATCTGGCACTAAATTCAGTTCAGTGAATTCTACACTCTTTTTCTATATAAGGTTTTATAATTTTAGGATAAATTTTGGAGACATTTTTAGCACTGTTTTTGGAAAAAAATCTCTAAAAATGATTGATTTTTTTCAGGTATTAGTGGCTGAAAAATTATTGATTAATGTCTTTGGGATAAAATACTTTCTAGGTGTACCAACTAAAACAAGACTGCAAAACCCTTCATTGCATCATTCATCATTATTTTTTTGTAGTGGCAGCAGTTCAATGTGATTTATCTTGTGATTTTGTTTGAATGCTGCTCCATGGTTTGTAAATTCTCCTAGATTATGTGAGTAAAGGCTAATCACAAAGACTTGGCAAGGAGCAGAGGACAATGTCAGGTGAAAACACTATAGTGACCTAATAAGAATTGCACCTCCAAGATAAGCTGGATAAGATCTTCCATAAATGTGGTGGTGTGTGTTTTGTTTGGTTTTGCCTCTTTCGCTGTTATATTTTTAGAGGGTTATAAAGTTATACAAGTTAAGATAATGGTTTGCCCCATGTTCCCCCTATCCCTTTCCCTTATAATGGTTTAGCCCAAGTGGTTTTTATCCAAGTTTTCCCGCCACTCAGGGTGCCCATCCACCTGCTCCTCCCTCCCTTCCCCCCGTTTCTGCTGAGTCATTCCCAGTTGTCCGGCCCCCTTTTATGTCAATTAAGTTTTCCCTGCCCAGCTTGTTCTCGAAGTTTCTGTGTCAGTCACCTTATCCCCTGTGTATGATTTGTTATGTGAATTTTCTCCCACCCCTATGTTTTCCCCATTGGTTCAGTTAAACCTATCGTCATCCCTATGTACCCACCTCCCTGAGTCAGAGGTTTGATCAGCTCTTGCTGAGCCTTGGGTGTGGCCACTTCGTCTTGTCCCTTCAAGGAGATTAAAACTCTTTGGAATACCTTGACGTAGTGCCCATCTCCTGGCTTTCTTTCTCTCGGGACTCTGGTGGCTTTTCTCTGCAGCTGAACCCACGCAGCTGCCCTGACCCACACCGCAGCCTCAGGGGAGGTTTTGGGGCGGCCTCGCGTGTGGCTCCCACCGCCACAAAGGGGCGGGCTGGCCGGATTCCTGCCTCGGGGCGGCGAGGGGAGACCACACATAAACAAACACCAGAGGAGATTAATGAGACCACTGTCCCTGCTGTGAAAGACACTAAGATGCATCAAAAAGAGACTGTCTCTGGAAAGCCATCAAATCTAGAGGGATGTTTATAGGACTTAGCTTGGAGTCCAGTGGAAAGAGAACATGCAGACTGTGTAAAACTTCCGAGCTGTCTTAAGGGAACGGGTAGAACATGAAATATTTCGGGAAAGGACCAAAAAGGGAAAAGAGATTGGTCAGTATACTCATCTGGAAAGCTCTGCACCTGTTCACTGCAGTCTATATTTTATACTTTTATTTAATCCTCTTTCTGTCTTAGAGTTGACTGCATTTCCTATCTCAGGCGCATAGTGTATATGCTAGAGAACTCACAGCCAAATAAGCTGAGTCTTAGGAGAAGAGTTCTATTTAACAAGCTCCTGGAGTGGAAAGTTGATGCATGAGGGGCCCAGCTCTGGATGACAGCAGCTAGGGGAGACTGGGGTCTGAGAGCCAGAAACTGGCTTGACCATATAAACCTCACTATAGGAAAAGGTCTATGTGTGCATCTGTATGTATATCTGTGTGTGTGTGTATGTGTACATCCTAGCGAATTCCACTAGCAAGCTTCAACCCTGCTCTGCAGGAGGGAAGGAACAGGATCAAGGCATTGGTGCTGTTCACTGTTTGTGTGTGTGTGGCAGCACTGGAGTGGCTCTGTGTGCTGTTTCTAGTGTGTATGCCTGTGAAGGGGATGTTCTGACCCTCAGTGCTGGCTGGAGCGGAGAGCATGAAAATTCAGTGGCTCTGAAAATATGAGCTGTGACAGGAGAAGAAAGCCTGGGCCCAAATTTATCTGTCTCAAAATATTTTACTAGAAATCTCAGTCTCTGAGCCAGATAAGCTAGAGAGCCCTCATCACTGGAGATGTTTAGATTAGAGAAATATCTGTCAAGAATGGTATAGATGCAATTGATCTTACTTGGGGCAGAATGGACAAGCTAAATGAGGTCACTTCCAGCCTTATGATCTCATTAATCTCCATCATTTGGACCATTATTCACACTCTTGGAAATAAAAACAGCCATTGACAGAGCTGGACTTGTTCTGTCTGAAAACAAGGAGGCTAAAGGGTGAGCTTGTGTCCTGGAGGAGACTCAAAAAGTGAGCTGCAGTTACCTGAAAAACAGTTACAGACCAGAGTGTCATTCTTGTCAGTAAATCAATTATGAGAAGAATAAAGGGAATGAGAAAAACGTGTGGATCAGATGGTTGAGATTAGACATTTAGGAAAATATTCAGCATTAGAAAAGCAGTGTAGCACTGCAGCAGAACTGCCAGAGCAATTGAAGAAAACTTTCATCCTTTGAGTGGTATTTAAAGCTCAGTAGGATAAATTTGCAGGTGCCCTGATGTATTATTGTCAATGGTCCTGCTTCATGTGGGAGCTGAACTGTATGACCTGCATCAATCCCTTACAACCAGCAGTTCTGTGGTTCTGTGACCTTTGACAGCTGCTTTGAGTGACACTGTTTGGGCAGGTCATGTTCCAGCAGTTTGTTAGCAGGGTGGACACAGGCTGGCATGACTTAGCTGGGTAACTGATATGAGTGTGACTGGAATTTTAGTACTTCTGTGTGATCAGTGCTGAACTTTTCTGTTTCATCTTCAAGATAACCCCTTTCACAACATTAAAAATGGCATGGTACTACTTCACAGCTGTTATATCTGAATCAGCAACATTGAATTTTCCTTAGGACACTACTATCAAAGGGAACAGCCTTTACTGTGGACTACACATGCCTTGTAACAAATGATCAACTTCATATTTTGTATTGAAATGAAGCCTTTAATAGGACTTCTGACAAATGTATTTGTGCAAAGGAAGTCCATGGCAGTTCAAAGCAGTTTAATGCGAGAACAAAATACCAGTTAAGAGTCTTCAGGTAATAAAATTAAATTAATTTTTTTTTTTAATAAATCATCTTCCTCCACTGCTTATGGGCTTCAACAGATAACATGCAGTTGTGTAGAATGAAATAAGCTCTCTTTACAGACAATAGAGAGACATAAGCACTGTGAAGGTCTCATTTACACACCCTAAAGTTAATATTTAAAAAGATAGAAAGGAATTGTATCCATTATTTTAATTTTCCTTAAAAGGTCACTAAGGAAAGTAGCTTAGATGCATTTGTTCATATTGTAGGTGTCTCTGTATGCATAGATGCAAGATGAAGTAGAAGCCTTTGAAGCGTTACAAGCCAGACAAAACCAGCATAATGTGTGCAATAAAAAGAAACTCATGATGGGCTTCAGAATCCTGCACTCTTAAGAATTGAGCTCGTAAAAAAAAAAAAAATTCCTGGCAATTTTCCCCACTCCTTTATAGCTAAAAGGTACTAGACAAGTTGCACAGATGATTTTTGTTACTCACTGGTGCTCCTGAGATTCCTAATCCATGATGCATGAAGCTTTTTTTAGCTGATGATGAGAGTTAAAAAATGGCAGGGATTTCCCCAGTTTTTTTTTTGGTTTTTTTTTTTTTTTTTTGTTTTGTTTTGTTTTGTTTTGTTTTGTTTTGTTTTGTTTTGTTTTGTTTTGTTTTGTTTTTTTGGGGGGGGGGGGCAGGGGGCAGGGATTGGGTTTTTTTTGTTGGTCTGGGGACATTTTTGGACAGCAAAATGATGCAATTTTACTATTTCTTTTACCAGGCCATATAACTACTTGAAACAGAAAGAAAGCCTAGTCTGATTTACAAAGAGCTGCCTATTGAAATGAGATGATTATTTAAGGAGTATACCAAGTAAATAAGTGTTCCAGAGCTTCAACAGCAATGTACAGCATCGCAAATGAGCCTTTCAGTACTTTTTGCATAACATCTTCCCTCCACCACCACCACCACCACAAGCCCATCAGTCAAAAAAAGGAAAAGGTTGCTAGCTTGAAGATTTGAATAATGTTAGATGCAATAAAACTGAATCTCCTCTCAACATGTCTAGAAGCTGAAGCTTAGATGTATGGAGAATTTTTCTTTTTACCAAAAGCTTAAACTTGTCCTGTAACTGTTTTAATGTGTCTTTGTTTATGTAATAGTCTGGCACATACTTTGAACTAGTCATCCGCTCTGCATAGAGACAGATGGCAATTCATCACACCTATCTTAGACATACACATTTGGACAGGATGAAAAACCTTCTGGAAATGCTTAACTCTTCACTGGATCTAACTCCTATTTATGTTCTTAATTCTAATTTTGGAAGTTGTCATTGAAATTGTGCCTGATACAATGACATCTCTACACCATTAAGCACAACACGGTTTTATGTGGTATGACTTCCCGAGGTGGATAGATCATATTATGTGGTGTTCTTCCATGGAAACAAAATGCTTCAGGACACAAAATACACAACCTATGTAAAATATTATTTCTATGATAATAATATTACTTCTTGATGTGTGATACCATATTTGTATAATTCATCCTTGCTCTGTGATGTGAATACTTTTCAGCTGGACCATATGTTAGGGAACTTTGCTCCACGCCCCTGTGCTTCTGAACCTTACAGAAGTCCATAAAATGTTTTATTTAAAGCTATTGAGTTGGCTTACCACAGGTGTCACTGAAAAGAATAAGGAACTAGGTATTTCAATTTATTTTGAAAAAGTTGTTTTATAGTGGAGTCATCTGACTACATATAATATCTGCTGTGGAACATTACCTATGCAAGCAATTAGATAAACCTTTGGAAATAAGACAGACAAGATCAACAACAGGTGAGATAAATAGCCCCACAAGTTGCATCCAGACATCTAAATTTAGCCAAAATTACCCCCACCCTCAAAGCTTTAACAGAATTAGCCAAATACATTTTAAATTTAAAATGGCAGAAATGGCATCAAAAGATGATAATAAGTCCTATGTTGAATCATTTTTTTACATGCCTCCTTATCTTTATTTGAACAGGAGAAAGACCTCTAATTGTCTATTAGACATAGTATGATGTCATTTCCAGAATGATAGCCCAGTAAGGAAGGCAGGATGGATCATCTCACATGATATATGCATTGTAAAAGATACCTCCAGTTTGAAAGCAGTAATGCAGCTGTGGAAGGTGCTGATGAATCTGAATTGCTGTACATTCTTCATAATTTACTATCAAAACCAATGTGTCTGCACTGAAGGAGGAAGAAAAAGGGATTATCAGCATGGTCAAGAAGAACAAACAGCTGTGTGTGAGAGGACAAAGAAAACACATGAAGGTCGTGATGCCTTAAGAGGCTACCTAGAACAGAGGCAAGACAGTGTTAAAGGAATAAAGTAGGTATTTATTAAAAAGGCCTTCAAAGGATACACCTTGGGCAGTACAGGCTGAGGCTACACCCAAGATGGAAGAAGGATCACACGTTTTCATACTTTATAAGTTTTGGTCCATTTCCATATTGGGGTTAATTGTCCAATTACAGCTTTAGGTTATGCACTCCCATCCTACCAGATTGCTCTCCTCAGTTCTCTGTTGTTTACACTTTTGGGCCCAAAGCTGAAATGGTGTCCTTGGTTCTCAGGCTGGAAAAGTATTGTTTTGTCTGACTAAATGATGAGGAGAACTTGCTAACACTCTAAATGAAGTTCAGAGTTATATACTAATGCAGTACAGAATCTGGATAATATGACAGCTGAAACTTAAGGAATCAGTGGAAGCAAATGTTACTGTCCACACCAGGAAGATTTCTCTCAGCAATGCACAGCATCTGTGCATGGCACCACATGTTGAAGGGGCCAAAGTGCTACTAAGTCCCTCAGCTTCTCCCAACACTTCTGTCTCAGGGATTGCCATAGCACACATGAACAACATCTCACATTCCAGTTGTCTTGCAGAGCACATATTGAACCAAAATGCACTGCAGGGATTGTTAAAACCTCTGTTACCTCCTTCTCTGGGATGCCTCTCAGTCTGGCTGTGTAAATAGATGTCACTTTTAGACCAGGTTGAATAAACTACTCTTTTTTCTTTGCTTGAATGCCTGGGGAGGGGCAAATATCATTGTAAAGATCTGGATGACTTAGTCTGAAAGCAGCTACTAATCTATCTGTCCTTGGCTGCAATGAGAGGAAATACATTTCAGCTCATTTACACCAAATT
>WBNO01028892.1:268802-355548 GCA_013400575.1 Peucedramus taeniatus | reverse complement strand
TGAAAATATATAGCTTTTTTTTCTGCCTCTTCATTAGAATTAATATAACAAGGATGTTAATTCACTTTTCAGATCAGTTATGAGGCCTCAAATTATTGTGGGAGGAGGGGGGAAACATGCTTTGTTCTTCAAATAAATTCAGTATCTGACTTCAGGGGTGTCTGTAACGTGTCAGCGTGTCCCTTGGTATCTGTGCTGTAATGTAATCTTCTGTTTCTGCTTCTGAAAAGTGGAGGAATCCAAGAGATGAATGGTGCTGGCATTGAGGTGTTTGTTTTTTTTGTTGGTTTTTTTTTTGTTTTGTTGTTTTTTTTTTTTTTTGGTTTTTTTTTTTTTTTTTGTTTTTTTTTTTTTTGGTTTTTTTTTTTTTTGTGTTGCAGTTCTTGTTGTTTGATTTTTTTTATTTTTGTTTTTACACTCCTAAAGTCAGGAGTTATAAGCACCTCTTCTCCACCAGGCTCTCCTGTGAAAAATTAATGCTTTTATGGGACTGTGTGTCCCACTTTAAGTACCAACCATTTTTGATTGTATCTCGGCAATTTTGAGAACTGTGTCACGTGAATGAGTATCTGCATCATATGGACTTAAAGTTTTAGGGAAGTTACAGAATGAAAAAGGAACACAGCCCATTTTCTTCTGAGATGTTTTCCTCCTAAAGCATGCATGCGTTGTAGAACTGAGCCCTACTTGACTTCTGTTTTCACTCAATGTTCCTGAGAATGGTATATAGAAAAACTTGCATTTTAAATATTTGTAGTGATGTTCTTTTTGTAGATACACATATACACATAGCCATGTTTTTGGTTTTTTTTTTCTTCCGGGTTCATTTAGTGGGTTAAGAGGCAGTCAAGTTATGCACTTCTACAGAATTTTGTATTCATTCATATTTGTTCATGTTTCTTGTGTCCCTCTTAACACAGTCACAGCCAAGTGCAAACCCTGATTCATTTATTTTTTCCATAACTTTATTAGAGAGTTAACAAACCACTTCTTCAGTGTTCTTTAAAGCAAGATTGCAAATAATTTTTTTTTCTCCTTCTTATTGGCAAATTTTTGGCTGTGGAGTACTGCACAAGTATAAACAACATGAGAGATCCTTTAACATAACATGAGAGAGCCTTTAGTCGCTTTGCTCCCTAGCTTTGGAACTCATTGCCAATTGAAGTAAGGAAAGCTTGGCTGTTGGGACTTTTAAATCTAGACTTAAAAGTTATTTGTTCTGTTTAGCATTTTTAAAACGATTCTATTAGGAATTGTATGTGCTTCAGTTTTAATTTTAACTCATAATGATTGTAAAGCACCCTGGGATGCTTGCATGAAGGGCGCTACAGTAACCCAAGATTGCATTGTACTGTGTTGTAATGTATTGTATTATTACATGGTACTGGAGCTGGACCACGGACAATTCATATAGAAAGCATTTGAATACTTAGCTAAAGATAAGGAGTGTGGGGGGGTACTGTCTTTTCTTGCTTCTTTTCCCCCTTTTCTGTCAGTTATTTTATTAAACTAAATTAACATGGCAGTTATTCCCTAAGAAATGCCAGCATAATTTACTGCTGCAAAGGGGCTCAAAATGTAAACCAGATGATAAACTAAAAATAAAAAAGTCCACATTAAGATTTAATTGCACTTCCCTTTCTATATTATGTTCTTATGTAAAATACATTACAAAACAGTACATTCTTTATCACTTCCTTCACTTTTAACTGAATTTCATTAACAATAAAGAAATATATTGTCTCTATTTTCAGTAATGTCACTTGACAGTTAATCCCTTAACTTGATGTACATGTCTTTAAGATTTTTTTTTTTTTTAATAAAGAACACGATAGCACTGACTGGAGCCAAGTATTGCACAATCATGTGATTTGCAAGTTTCCCAGCTCGCAGCTTTGCCAGTGCAGGTCAATTCACACCTGCCACACTTATGCCATTCTGGTCCTCATGTTGCTTTTCCTCAGTGATTGTCAGAGGTAGAGAGAGTTGTGCATGCGGCTCCTTCCTTCCCCCCTCCCTCCCCACTCCAAATGTGTGGTAAACCTTGTGCATTGGAAGTGTCTGCTCAGGAATTAAATGGAGTTTAATTTCTGTCCATTAGAAAGCTGCGATCCACATCGCCAATTAAGCCTTCTATTTAAAGGGCGAGGAGATACGTATGTCTACATCTTAATCACTGCTGTGACTGGTTTGCAGAGACCTTCTCTGACTGGTTCAGTTATTACTAGCAGTGGTGGGAGGCACAGGGATCAGTGTGGTTATAAAACCTACCCAAAAGCTGAGCAAATTTCTGTAGGTGCTGTAGCGTCACTGTCAGCAGATTTGAAGCTGAAGTACATCTGTGTTAGGGGACACAGGGGTGTAGGCATAAAGAGGAACCAGTGGAAAATTACTTGCATTGGTAATAATTTTTACCTGGCAGGAGCAAAAGCAAACAGGACCCACTTGTTGAGAGGCAGTGCTCAGAGACATGCAACTCTCACCTTGTCAGACCGGACTCATTGCATGCCTTCACTATAATCACAACTTAGAAGAAAAGAGATGAGTTTCTCAGACTGAGTAAAATTCTGAAAGCTTGCTCCCCCACCATCACCACTTTTTTATTTTTTAATTAGTAATTAAGTTCTTCCTTTTTATATCCAAGAACCATGGTAGGAGAACCCTAAGGCAAGGGTGAGCTTTGTCTCTCTTTTCTTGGACACTTCCTTAAGAGCAGCACAAATGGTATCAGATTTCACTGGTGCCTTGCAGCAGTGATCAGAGGACAGGTTTTTCAGGACAGTAGCAACCTCAGATGTGCCTCACTCAAAGCTGTGGAATAAACTGCTCAAAAGGGAAAGTTCTGTTCCCCAGAGGTGGGAAAGGATGAAACGTTCTCCTCATATACACCTGTCTCATTAATTTTTATTTTGTTTTTTAAGTAATAAGATTTCCTTCACTCAGAACTGCAGTTCTTCTATAAGCTTGCATCAGAAGAGGGGAAAGCGTGCCTGGCTGTGCCACTATTCCAAGGGATTTGATAATTTACAGCAAACAGTCAGGGAAGAAGTATGGATTTTGTGATGATGAGCCACATGCGAAGGACATTGGTATCAACGGCCTTTCTAGAGCCAGAGAGAAGATTTCACCTCCATAAGTTTACCTAGGGTGTTTGTATTTGAATCAGTATATTAGGACTTCCTTAGAGTTTTAAGGGTTGTGTGTGTGTTTATATACATATATATATCACAATAAAATTCTACCAAGATATATGTGCCAGCTCGCACATCCCCAAGCTCCTAAAGGTGTGTTCCTTACTCTGCACTTCTTGTAAGGAGGATCTTTGTGTGCTAAGTCTAATTCAGCTATATTTTTTTTTAAATTTATATATTTTAATGTTAATGCAATGACTACACAAGAAAAATTTAGTAAATAGAACCCTAAAGAGCGCATACATATTCCTCATGGAAAGCTAGCTGGAACATTTCTCTTTTGAGATACCTTCATTGAATCTTGGATCTTTTTATGAATTCTTCAGAGCATTTACACTTTTCACAAACTCTTGCTAGTGAAAGATAGCAACGCAGAGGCAAAACTAATACCTTGCTAACACAGCTGCTTACCATGTCACCTTAACAATTTTATGTGGCAAAAGTTAAGAATCCATAGCAAATTTCATACTATAAATTACTTTTATCCTGACAAATTTTTATGTTTTTTTCTCAGTACAGAAAGAAGTGTATTCATGTGCTTTTAGCAGCACATCCCTCATAGAATTTGGGTCTATATGATTAAGTATAATCAGATGTACATGTGGTTCATAAAGAGACATGTGATGTGAAACAGTAAAACTGAGACTTAACCATTTAAACAAAGGATAGAGAAGGGATGTTACATTTGGCACTAGAGGGGTATTTAAGCAAGCAGTCAGAGGCACGAGAAATGCACTCACTAGGAGCAGAAATCAATGAAGTTCAAAAAGCTAGTCATACATTTAAAAAAAGAAAGAAAAAAGGTACATGAAAGGTACATTTAGAGGTTACAGAAAGAGATTACAATGGATGTGATGAAAGATCCAGCACAAGAAGTCTTCAAATAAATACTTGATGATTTCTCTAGCTCAGACACTGGTAACTTGGCTGAACTTGGAAATTGCTAGGGTCTCATTTTATGTAGATCCAAAATGGATGCTCAAAATGGCCTCTTTTGACTTTAAAAATCTGCAAAACTTATGTAGAAAATGGACAAGAGATCAAAGGAAAGGCTTATCCTTAACACCAAAAGAAATTCAGCAAGACAACTGTTAGTGCTACCGAGTCTGATGACTTCTTGTCTGGACATTGCGCCTTAGGGCTCAACTTCATGCCAGACATCTGATGCTTTGCTTAGCAGAACAGTGGAATCTGAGAAGAGACTTGCTGAAAATCATGTCCTATTTCCCAGAAAGGAAATCTTCCTTAACATGGTGGGTAATAGTAAGCAAAAAACTGAAATGAAAACAAACATTGTGGCTGGGTGAAGATAGAGCAATTATTAACATCTCTATCAGGAGTATGTATATACTACAGGTTTGTAGAAAATTTTACTGTACACGAAGCTGACTTTAATGCATTAATAGGCTTAAAATGTCTTGTGTCACACAAAGCATTTGCATTAGGTTAGTATTTGAAAGCACATTCATTAGGACGAGCACCCCAGATAGGAAACAAGGCAGAAGCACTCTGGCCTGGCTGGAGCAGAGTGGCTGGAAAGAAAAGCAATCCACCAGAGATGAATGCTGAACGTGTCTCATATTTTCACCAAACCAGTCCGTGAGATCTCCAAGACCCCACCTACCCCTTTATTCTCATACAAGAAATCCTGGTTTGTATCTTGGATTATTTGGATTGTCCTCTTGGTTTCTAGTTTCCCCTAGTCCCATTCATTGCATCCCAAGAAGAGGTGACTGCAGGTGCACAGGCTTATTGTAGTACACAGCCTAGTGTAGGAACAGCAGCCTTCTGGAGAGAGGCTGAGGCTGTCGCCACACAGAACTGATAAGGAGGGATGTATCTTACCGTGGAATTCTGGTTCTGTGGACTTTAAATCCAGCCCAGGTTGGAGCATGGCTTCTGGGTTTGTCTTCATCCAGTAGAAATTCTGCCTGTACACACCAAGATAGTGTTGTGGTGGGCACCAGTGGGAAGACCTCCTGAAAACATGCATCCCCAGCTCAAGCTGAAAGAGAAGTTTAAAGCAGTCTATTCATTTCATAACAACTCTTTCAAAGGGATTCCTGGCTGAAATGGATAGCACATTTCTTACCCATGGAACTCTCAAATTTCAGAGCTCTTCTGGCAAAGGCACTTGCATAATCAAAATCTTTTGGTGTAATAACTCACCCCTCATTTTCATATTCATTCTGTGAAGTAGACCAATAATTAACTTATTAAATACTGGTTATTTTGCATTATGTATTTCATCCAAGTTGTTTTTAGGAAGGGTTTAGCCAGGACTTTTACTACTAAGTATCTGCCCTTTACAAATCGTGTGCAGTAAAATCGGGATTCTTAAAAATATTTGTGTTGGGCATCTGACAATGAAGACAAAAATGTGTTATGTCTCCTTATCTTTCATAGGTTGAGGTTGTGACTTCATTCTCTTTCTTTTTTTTTTTTTTTAGTCTAAGGCACTGTGCCATGAAGCTTGTAACGCAGTTATGTAGTTCTTCAAATCTGAATTAACATTTCCCACCTACCTATCTTTCTCTCTTTTAAGCTTTTAACCTTTGTAGATATAAGAGTAGTATCTTGGGAAGCAGCTTTTTATTTGAGCTTTATTTATATCCATCAGTGGGAGATGCTCAGAAAACATTGGGAGAATGCTGCTCTGTCATGCAGCAACTGGGAATTTACATTACAGAATGGTAAAAATAGTGCAAGGATCAGTTCCTTCAGATGCTGAATCCTCATTTCTGATTTTCAAAATGTTCCCATGTGTGGGTATATTTCTATCCATATATAAATATATGTGTATATATGTATATATAATTTGGGTTTTTTTAGTTTTATATCTTCCCTCATTACACCAATGTAGCTCTATGTTTACATTAATACATACATTTATAATACTTAAAGACAACGTAAGACAGAAAAGGAGGAGGAGATAATTTCAGTTTTTCAAGGATAGGAGAAAGGAGGAAAGGCATACTAATGTATTGGAAGAAAAGCTTGTACTATCACTGTAAATCTGCCTTTTATTCAGTTTTAACTTATATGACCATCATTTGCCATGCAGATCCTTATTCTCCTGACCCTGGCAACAGTATGGAGGTCAGATAGCCATCCAAGTGCAATGCCAAAGGCACAAACAAAAGTTTTTTTCTTCTCTGTCCATCTGTGGGTTTTTCCCTGATCCTACATGTTTATAGGGCATATGACAACAAATTCCATTGCATTATTTGCTATAGTTCAAGCTAATGGACCAAGGAATTTAACATAATTCTTTGTACGCAGTTAAACTGTCCGTATCAGGATTTCTTGCCCAAAAAACAGCTAGTGGTTGGATATATTTGGTCTGCTTTTATTCAGAATGGCAGATACTATTTCTCTGCCATGCCAGAACACTGGGAACGACATTTTGCCCTGGTTGGTTTTTTGCAGTATGTGGGCTGGCATAGGCTCAGGCAGGCTAAAATCTTTTGATTTGGGGATAATCTTCTGTTATCTGGTTGGGGCTTGAATGTTCCCTTCTCATTTGAAAAATGTTAATGTGGAGCCTCCTAAGAAATAAGCACTCGTAAGAGTTCGGCTTCTGTTAGAACTGATGCTTGCTATTTCCACGCAAACAAAAGCCACTGATAGTGCCTAGAATAAGAGAAACAAAGTTCCTCTGTCCTTTATGAAAAGATCCCCCCCTCCATCTGCCCCCAAATCTTTAAGTTCTGTTCTGCAACCTTATCACTATTCAAACTATGCCTAGGGACAAAGGCTCATAGCTTTTCTCTTTTACTTTTTAAAAAAGCCATGTTAAGTTTGCAGCATTGGAACATGCTTCCCTGCTGGTGTCTAGGGATGTAAAGCAGAGGATTTATGGGAGACAAAATAGATAAAGTCTTAAAAGTTTGGCTTTAAAAAATGGAGCCAGTGGTTTGACAGATTGTTCAGTAAATGTTCATTTTATTGAGAATTATAAAAAAGGTGCTTAACGCCTCTGTACCATTAATATAATACATTAAAAGGGTACTGTCAAGATTAGTGTTTCAGCTCTGAAAATTGACTGTAGGGTTTATGGGCAGCACTGTTCATACTCTGCTTGTAAGATGAGGTATCTTCTACTTATGACTTCACAGAACCATTAAGTTGTTACAGGGTTTTATACTGAAAAACTTGATAAATAGTAAAACGTAAATAAAATCTCATTTGAAAAGTGAGAGGATAGTTGCTGCCTGTCTTATAGCCAGATTTAGCAGATGCGGGTTTGAATGTAAAACAGTTGTGAAAATAGCCAGTGTCAAACTAGTGCAAAATTAAACTTGTGGGGTGTTCTGTTTTCAGTGTCTGTCATTGTTGAAATACTCCATTTCAAAAGCATGCATTCCTTTCTACAGAAAAAAAAATCAGATTCCTTAGTTGAAATTAATTAGCATTCAGAAACCAGATAGCATGTTTTTGGGTATTCATGAGATCTCTGTTTGAAAAAATGTTTTTAACTTGTAGAAATGTGTTGCAACACACAGATGGGAAGAAAAAGAAAAAAAAATCTCTTTAGCAAGCACTGTGTGTAAAAGGAATATTACATTTTGCACGCTCCTGATTACCCTGTGTAAACAGTTTTTGACATCTGTCTTTATAGTTTTCGAGGAGAGGAAGACTTTGTTAAAAGAACCATTTTTATACAGCAGTCACCATTTCAGTCTTGCTTTACCTGTATTATGAAAGCAGATGGTCTGCATGTCTTTTGAATATTTATAACTATCAAAAACAATCTCTTGCTATTCACCCTTAGGCTTATGAGATGTCAGGACTGTTCTGGTTGAAAAAAAATCATCTTGGGTGTTTACAGAAAGGGGATTACATTAAGCTGAAATGACTATACATTTTCCAGTTTAATATTTGTCCATCAGCTGTTTAATCGTATTTAGATAATTGTGTAAATAAGTTGTTGCAGCCCTTGCCCCTTTCACTGAGCAGGCTTGAAGCTTTAAACACCAATAAGTGAGTTGCGAAAAAGCTCGGATTTTTTTTTCCTAGTTAAACAACCTGGAAGGCCTAAATAAGTTTTGGTTACAGTGCTTCTTTTGAGGAAAATGTTTAATTTGCAAAGGAATCCCTGATATCTAATTCAGCCGAGTTGTTCTAGGAAGCTGCTGTGTCTGTTACTCTCTGCTAAGTCTGTTAGCATGTATTTGCTCTGTGTAAATACTGCAGCCCAAGTACCCCTTCATGAGGCATGAAAACAACCTTATTCTGCCCATATAAAAATAATTTTAAGGTTATTTAGTGGAAGTTTTGGGACTGTGGGGGTTAAAAGCTTTTTTGACTGGAAGCTGAGCAATCACTGATAACAGATTTTGCTGTGGTTGGTTGATTTGGCAGAAAAGCATGAACAGTTTTGGTTTAGATGATTGAATTAACCTGATTAACATTGTTTTTGTTGTTTTGCAAAAAGGACAACAGTATACTTTTAGTGATGATCGAGCAGCACTTCACCTGGTTGAAGAGCAGTGTTAGAGGCAATGACTCAGAAATGCCTCCCTTGAAGCACCTGCAGCGGTGGCTGCAGCAACGAGCCGGCATGAAAGGCTCGGGTCCTTCCCATATCTTGCAGGATGCACCTTGCGTTAGATTCTGGCACAAAACAAAAGGTGTCTGATGCTACCATTTTATTGTGTTTTGTTTGATGGGCATATGAAACGATTCCTGCTTGAGATTTATGATATTTCCCCAGGGAGTTCCCCAACTTCTTTGAGAAAAAGATGGTGTCTGGTATTTAATCTCTGGTATTTAATCTTCCAGAGAAAATGGGATTTGGTTCAATCTATGCTGGGTGAACCTCAGCTGAACCTCAGAACAAATTCTACCCCTACCTTCACACAGTTGTTGGATGCCTAATTATAATTAACTTATTTGGCTAAAAAAAGAGCACTTGGGCTGCAGCAGATGGTATCATTCCAGAATAGTGGGATTTCTGTGAAGGTGGCACCATTTCAGATGAGATCTCCCGATTCTCAGAACATGACTGCAAGTGATGTGGTTGGGGGGAGGGAGATACGGGAGAGGGGAAAAGAGGGAAATTTGAGATCTTGAAGGCTCACAACTTACTTTCATGGATAAACTACAAGGAGATAACTTAAGTTTGCGTATCTGTGACCAGTTTTTGCGTTCTCTCAATTTTCTTTGCAACATGTGAAAAAGAAATCTGATTATGAGTGATGCATTTGATGCATTTGAATATTTGTATGATATATTTATATTCGTCATCCTTCTATGGGGAGAGCATCTGCCTCTGTGCCTCACAGATAAGGAGGATATGTGCAGTAGTACCTGGATATGATGTGCTTCAAATACAATAATTTTGATTTTGGTTATTGATAATTCAAGACATGGGGAGCTCCTCATTTTTAATGACCCAGGTAATATGAAAAGCATCAATATGCTTTCAGTCTAGATAGTGAACCTATGAAGACCACTAACTCCAGGGGTTAATCTTAAGTTTTAGGCTATGAGCATATGAGACATTTATATATGTAGATTGGCATTAAAATGTACAAGAATTCTATAACAACAGGAAATTTCTATAGCCAAGTGCATCTCTCTGCACTGATGTGACTGCACGTTTGATGACAATAAATAAAGAATAGAAACAATGAAATTCAGTGTTGTCAAGATATTTTCTGAGTTAACAAGGTAATAATATTTTATCTGGCTTGTAAAATTTTGCCTTCAGTGAATTAGTAAATAAATCATTGATTCCTCCTGATGAGGATTCTTAGCGTAGGTAATATCACTTGAATGTTTGCATGAAGTGTTCTCAAAGAAAATGCAGGATAATTTTCATTTTTAAATGTGTTTATAATGTCTGTCTTTTTTTTTTTTAATCTACTTTGAAGAGCAGGAGTAACATCACAGTGTTAGCCATGAAAGCTTGAAATTCACATTGTGTCAGAGAAGCTAAAACTCCCAGCAGTGTTTCTTAAACAGACCAGTCCCCTATTTGGTTGTAAAGTAACTGCATTAAATTTATTCTTGAAGAAGCAGGGGATGTGTTGCAAACTGCCATATCATTTGTGTATTGTTTTTGTAAAATGACATAGAAGGGAGCACTAGGAAATCTTAGACAAGCATCTTCAATAACAGGTAATTTACTAAGATTAATATACATGTTTTCATACTTTAAGTTAGTTGGGTAGGAGAACACATCTGAAAGGGGCAAAGTAAAATAAGAGAAACCCACCTTGAAGTCTAAATGACTCTGCAAAATACACATGAGCTGGTGTGGGATGATGGCCTCTGACAGGTGTAGTTCTCCATTTTGTACATACAGATCTGCAGTTTCTGCAGTAGTCTGTGCAGTCATATAATTTGCCAGTTCAGATCCACAGGACTTTTAAAATCATGCCTTATTTGTCATGTGCCCAAGTTTAAGGTGGTTTAATCTATAAAAGAGTGTAAAAGATAATTTTGTACATATTAAACATTAAGTATACTGCTGTTGTACTGGAAGTTGGAATCGGGTTCAGCTGAGCTTGGTTCTGGTCATTCAGGCTTGACTTGTGGTAGTCTATTAAAATTTCACTCTCCTTTTACACCACTGACAAAAGACTTCTATCTAGTTTCAGAAATGCCAGATTAGTATCAAGAAACGACAAGAATTTTGGTGATTCGGAGAAACATTAAAATACCTGCCTGGTGGGTAGGGGATATCCACATTTGGCATAAATAATGCTGCCTCACTCTAGCAGTTCTGAGCCTCCACGAACAGCTTGCTACTGAGTAATACCTTAGAAAATGGTTATAATGAACTTTACTAAGATCAGTAAAAGGTACTTTTAGTCAGAAATTGAACTGGCCTTGTAAAAGAAGACTTACAGTAACATTTTTTTACATTTTTACTCCAGGCTCTTCCTTCCAGTGGCTATTGTAGTTGGTGTAACAAAGGGTTGATGCTCTAAATGATTCTAAAGACAGCTCAAATATATCTAAATGTTACATGCTGAATAGTGAAAAAATGTAATAATCAAGGCTTTGTCTTCTTGGCTGTCATTGCGGTTTTGATACTCTGGACAATTCTTGTAGTTAAGCCAAAAGTAACTACTTTCCACATAGAAATTTAAAGGGTGGCAAAGTTCAGTCGGTTGAAATTATATTTGCTAATTTTGTTGTTCATACATCATATACTGAGTATAATTTTCAAGTTGGAGCATTATCTCATTTTGCAAGGCTTAGTCTTAATTGATTTGTAAAAGAATGTACTGGAACTGCAAGTTTTATGCATTGTAAATTCCACTATTTTAAAATTGGCCAAAACTGAGCAGAAGGTAAATTTCTCACTGTAGCTATCTGATATCTCGAGAACCTTTGAGAAAAAAATCATCTTGATCTTCCTTTGGTCTATTTTACAGCTAATATTCAGTTACAGAATTAGACATGACAATAAGCTTTTCATAAGCCTGTTTTTGCAAATCACTTAAAATACCCTGTTTAGGAAAAACAAGGGTTCATTTTGGGTAATTAGATACATATTTTATTCTACTATAAACCCCATATTTTATCCTATTCATAGGTCATTCAGATAAAGTTTTATCCTATGATTTTTTGGTGTCTACTCTGTGATAAGTGGCACAGGGGAACTGGACATGGGTAACTTGGGTCACTGCTTGCATTTATAAAGGCAATGTAAGAATTGATGCCTGTGTGGGTACGTGAAGGGTCAATCAAATTTAAAAGCAGAAATAGGATAAACAAAAATCACTTTCAGGATTAGTGTCTTCTGTCCAGAGCCCATCCCATTGCATGATGTTTCTTGGTCGATAACTTTGTTCTTCCCTTAGTACATCTGCTATTTTTGCTCCCATTTACAATATACCCTGGTTTGTTTTCATGCTCAATTAATGAGTTTTTTAAAAGGCTTTGGATGATGGGATTTAAAATGCAATATGGTTCTCAAACTTTTAAAATATATTGGTTCAACAATTGAAATAATTTGTGCTTTGACTTGTATTGCTCTGTATTACAGATTTTTTTTTCTTCTCCCCTTTTCACACAGAGTATGATTTCTTCCATTGTGAACAGCACTTACTATGCAAATGTCTCAGCAGCAAAATGTCAGGAATTTGGAAGGTGGTATAAACATTTCAAGAAGGCAAAAGATATGATGGGTAAGCAAAAAAAAAAAATTGCCTTGATGGTGGTTACATACCATTATGTGTCACATTGAGGTCTGTCACAGTCATATAAGAAGCCAGTTCCCTTCACGATAAGTTTAGGATGCTTTTGATGAGTAGATGTAGAAAGTACATATATAGTGAAAGAATTCATTTAAATAAATATTTGCTATTGAAACAGCCAAGCTGACTTGGGTTGCCAGAGATGTAAAGCTGTCATTCTGTAAATCTAGAGATCTTCTACCACCCAGAATAATTGTTTAGAAAACCTGTTCCTGGAACTGTGACGAACTGATTTTTTAATGTATGTATTTTTTCTCTCTCTCTGGCTAATGTATATTTAAAGAAACAGGCTTCTACAGCTATCACTACCTTCCAGCAAGAATGCTGTAATTTTATAAATTCATATCTTTCTCTAACCTTGGGACCCTAATTTCAATTAATTTTAACAAATAGTGGTTGTGACAATTGTTTACTTGTTGTAGTAAGCACAAGTAAATTATTGGAGAAAAAAAGTCAATCAATTCTGTGAGACTTTTTATCTTTCTTAAACCTGTTCACATACCTTTGAACACTTTATGACAGAAAATTTCTACATAGATTTCAGCAGAATGGAGAAATAGGACCTCAGTTTGGATTGAATTTTGAGCTTGACTTAGCTTTCAGTATTTGAAGCAAAATCATTCATCTACCCAAACGGGTTCCTTGCCTTTTATAGCTTAAGGCTGTAATGAAGACAATGCATCACTTTTGTGATAATTGCTTGAATTACTGTTCCGAATGAATGGCCCACTTGGGTTGATCTCTACTTTCCCTGAGTGAAAAAAGGCAGCTTCTTTCCTTAATCTGCTTTGTACCTTCTGTGCAACATGGAACCCTTCTTCTGAGACCACCAAATTTAGTGGTAAGACTTCACTTGGTTTCAGATGGTCCATGTGGACCATCAGAAGAGTGGCCATATGGGGAGAGTGACCTTTCCACAGCAGCCTCTCCCTTTGCAGCAGTGCTCATGCATGGGGCAGCCCCTCATTTAATTTTACTTAAATGATCGGCCAAGACAGGTTCATCTTCCATTCACTTGGAGTCAGTGAAGCCAGCAAATAGAAAATGTGTGTTTGCATATTCTTGTGTAAACTAATGCTAGCAGAAGAGGCAGCACTGCACCCAAAGCCTCCTGTGTGAGGAGTAGCAGGGCCTCTGCTTGGGTATTGATCCAGGCTATGGACACCAGAACTCTGCAGAACAACTGGCTTGCTTTCTATTGATCAAATTTCTACCCATGATAAGACAGGGGAGGAAGATGGGGATGCAGGTGGAATCCAAGTGCCCATTTCTTCATCCAGCTCTAATACTTGTGGAGGAAAGGGGAGCCTTGCATTAATGACTGTTAGTGAAGATCATAACTACTGTGACAAGCTCAGACACTGCCTTAAAAAAAAAAGCCTTGCTAGTATAAGAAAAAAAATTGCTACAACACTTTTGTGAAAATACTAGACTTACGGTTTTTAAACAAAGCTTCTTTTCTTAAGGCTATTTCCAGACCAGAGCTTCTAAAGCTCTAGAATACAAAAGTTACAAATGCTGAATAAGAGGAGACTCCTTTATATCAACCTAGAGTTATTTTATATTTAATCATATACAAGAGGGGAACTGGAAGAACTCTTGTAGTTTAAAAAACTGTACTGGTATTTAAAAAGGAGGGTGTGTCAAAGACAGATGAGTTAATATAAGAAAAAAATTCAACCATGTTGCAAGTCACTGAAAAAAACCATGCATACATGGTTGCAAGATAAAGCAGCCCATCTGTGTAATTTACATAAATTATACTAGTTCCTAGCAGTCCCATACAATTGATGCAGCATCTAGAAATTAGCAGAGCATAGGAAGGTCTGCACCTCACCCTGCTTATTACAGATTTCCAGTGGCTGGGAACTGCAGATGTCATGGCAGGGACCTCATGGGAGGAGCAAAACCAGTCACTGGAGGCTTCTGTCTCTCTGGCTGGGACATGTTTTCCCACAAAAGCCCTCCTTACCCTTTGCACAGATGCACTTGCTGTTTCACCTGCGTCATCTGCAGTGCAGAGTGGGGTTTTGTCTCTTGTCTTTGCCCCATCTCTAGCTGGTTACTGCTTTGTCTGAAGTCCCCTGTGTCTGTCACAGTGGGATGCAACAACCTGCTCATGGTTGGGTTGCATTGCACCATTTTACATTTGTTTATTTTTATTATCATGTCTTGTGAGGACAGTCAAGGTTGTGATTTTCAGTCTGATGTTGGCCTTTTCAATGTTTCTTTTCTGCTGTAGTTGAGATGGATAGCCTTTCTGAACTATCCCAGCAAGGTGCCAACCATGTCAACTTCGGTCAGCAGCCAGTCCCAGGGAACACAGCCGAACAGCCTCCATCTCCTGTTCAGCTTTCTCATGGTAGTCAACCATCAGTTCGGACCCCGCTTCCAAACCTGCACCCTGGACTTGTATCTACTCCCATTAGCCCTCAGCTGGTAAATCAGCAGCTGGTAATGGCCCAGTTGCTGAACCAGCAGTATGCAGTGAACAGACTTCTAGCCCAGCAGTCCTTAAACCAACAGTACTTGAACCACCCTCCTCCTGTCAGTAGATCCATGAACAAGCCGTTGGAGCAGCAGGTCTCAACGAACACAGAGGTGTCTTCCGAAATCTACCAGTGGGTCCGTGATGAATTGAAACGAGCAGGAATCTCACAGGCAGTATTTGCACGCGTGGCTTTTAACCGAACTCAGGTCAGTCGTCTTTTTTCCTTTTTTTTTTTTTTTTTTTAAGTCTAAGAGTCCCTTCTTTCTCCTTCTAATTAGTAATTGCCATCTTCTGTCTTCTCACTTGTACCTTGTCACTTAGCTCCTCTGAAGGAACCATGCTTCCTTCAGGATCCCTGTCCATGTTGACACAGTACTGAAATCCTCAGGGATCAGTTTGTGGAAGTATCCAGTGTCCCTACAGGAAGCATGGTTCCTCTCCAGTTGTGATGGTTTATGAATAGCTGAATTTCCCAGTAAAGGAAATGAGCAGCTCTACGCAGAACCATTCACAAAGTCACCCAACAGATTGCCTTTTGTGTAGAGTTGTACCCGCTCTGACCCCCTGCACACACTGAACAACCTGTCTTCTTTCACAGGTGTACTGGAGATAGTCTTTTATCTATACTTGCATTTATTTTTATTATTTTCCAGTGAAAGTCCTAATAGCATCTTTTCAGGCTTCTGAAAAGATTAAAAATTAAAAGCTTAATCTCTAGATCGTCTACTCTCTTCATGTATTTTTGTAGTTTGTTGCAAAAACAGTAGTTGCTGAGCTTGCCGGTGTCCACGTCAGAACATATACTTCAGCTCTTCAATGCAGAAAAAGCCAGCCCTAGCAAAGCTGATAAGTAACACTAAAATGTGTTATTTTTTACACCTGTTTTAGAAGCTAACCCTGTTATAATTTATTCTGCTCTATGAATTTAACTTAATGCCATGTTGCATGGAATTTAATCAAGCAGAAATTATGGAAGAAATGTCAGTATATTGGATGCAAATAATAAGATCTCAAAATTTTAGAAGTATGTTATAACACAAAATAAAATATTTTTAATAGGACTTTGTAAAATGGGAAATATTTTAAAAATACATAGGTAAATTTGCTTTGGGTTCCCTATTTTTAAATGAAAACACATACTTAGGGAGCAATTTGCCCATTTTAGATTATAGTCTAACAAAAAATATCATAATTTGAGCTTCTCTTGAAACGTTTTTGTTTCTCCCTGCATTGCTTAGAGGATAAAAATTCTGTTTCAAATGCTCTGGTGCAGGTTTGAATCAGGATGTCATTTATAATTGTTCTGAATTACTATTGCCTGACAATATTTTACATCCTCCTTTAGCTAAAAGAAAGTAGAGTCATTGTGTGAATTCTCTGTAGGGCTCTGTGTGTGTGTGTGTCTTTCCTCTTTACAGCAGAGGAGGTTTTCAAGATGGGCCTTTAATACAAAATTTCATGGGTTACATGAACTCATGCAAGGATTATTTACATTAAGTTAGGTCCAGGCAGTGTTAGTTGTTATATTTACAAATAAGTGGGTCTTGTTTCATACAGTACGTAAAAATTTAATTATTATTACTCTAAAGTATTAAAGCAATAGTAGTAGCTTTGTGTTACCGTGGTTTGCAGTTGCCATCTTACCTGGACAAAAAGCCAAGCAAGTAATTCAGAAAATAAAGTTTATTTTATATTTAATTCTTTCTCAGGTTTGCCTAAAAGCACATTGTTTTATCTAAACTTTTGCCCCTCTGAAGTGGTCAGTTTTTGTCAGTTAGTTTTGCATACAGCTTTTGGCATTTCCTTTGTGCATAAGCAGTACCTGTTACCTGAAATACAAGGATGATTGGTTCTGACTGGATGTTGAATTTATATGACAGAGTAGGAGAAAATGCTCTTTCAATATGATGAATGCAACTATAGAAAAAGATTTCTAGTGCAAATACTGATTCTTTACTTTAGTATTATTACACTAAATATATATTAAAATAAGTATTGCTATGTATTTTTCTTACTACAAATGTTATTAAGTATTTGTTTAAAGTTCAGTTCTTACCCAGACTTTGTGGTTAACCAGCTTGGTAAAATGTGTTGAGAGTGACCCAGAACTGGGAGGAAACCCCAAAATGAACATTGAAAACAATTCCCCTAAAGTGGTATGAAATGCACCTATATATTTTGACAATTTTCAATCACATCTATTTGAAAGAACACAGAGTAGTATTCCTACATCCTACAAATTGTTTTTGCTAATCAAGTTAGTATTTGCAGTTAGCTAGGTAAGATTTTGCAGTATTTGTTATGTTTTGTGGAAAACATAAGGAACAAAAAGGAGAAATACTAGGAGCCTCAAGAGTGTCAACCTCAGTTTTGCCAAGAAATATCTCAGCATACTTTTCATATGAAGCAAAGCCCCACTGAAATACAAAGGAGTTTGTTTCAGATGCATTTCAGCTTTACAAACCTGGAAATTGTTAATTTTACCCACAGTGACAGCTAATATCCAAGGGTAAAAACAGGTACCAGCAATTTTTACCTGAAAACTTTAAAAATTTGTTATGCTTGCTGTATTTCTGAATTCCTCTCAGCTTATTCAAGGATACATCACATTGAGCTAAAAGTAGGATAGCACTTTAATAACTGATACTGTTGAGGAGTTATTTTCTAATAGTGATGTAATATCCTAAGTCTTTTTTTTTTTTTTTTTTTTGTTAGAAATGTGAAAATGCTTGTTTAAATTCATGTTCTGTTTTCTGAGATAGAAAGCTAACTCAGGCTTACCACTGACATTTTTGAAACTGTCATAAGCATATTTGAGCCGTGTCCAGGGACCATATCTTGCCATCAGTTTCTAAAGGCGTAAGAACTCACTGAAATTGGTTAGGAGTTCTGTGCAAGAAAACCCTGGTGTCAAGATACAGTCTCAGATTAGGGGAGAGATTTGCTTTCAGTGTAAAAGTTAAGGAAGGAAGCAATCTATAAATTTAGGGTTATTTAGCTTAATGTCTAGGCAATAAAATGGACTTCAAAATTGGCTGAAGATGCTTTTGTTTTTCAGACTTATGTTCTACAATATGAATACAGAATTTGGTGATGGTTTTTGGGTGGGAAATTTCTACCAGTGTAGTGTGGTAATTCAACACTTGATCCTAATTTTCAAGATTTTTTAATTTGGCTGCAAAAAAGTCAACTAGAAATATTTCTATCTTTCCACAATGCAAGGATTTGGAAAAGCTACTTCTGAGAACTAGAGTGTCTTTTTCTCACTATTACTACTTATCTATAAAGCAGAAAAAAACAAACAAACAAACAAACGCTTAAGTTTGTCCTTAAGAAAGAGTATGAGTTTAATGTGTTCTTGAATAGTTCCCCCCCCCCTTAAGTTCCAAATGGTAATTTCAAAACTGAATTCTCGGGAATGTGCCTCATAAACTTTAATCAAGGTCCAGATACCTATAACTTGAATGAAACTTTCACATCTATACAGGCACAATAGGACACCTGTTGCAGGGACCAGAAGCAGTTTTGGGAGTGGTGGGAGGAATTTCTCTATGGTCTTTCTAGGAAGTCTTCAGAGTACAGAAGGATCTGAAGTTTTGTTCGTCCTTCAGCAGTTGTGATTCCAACTAACTGGAAGCAAAGAAACAGGTTGAATCCTGTTAGCACCTCCTTTCAGCGCACCCTGGAAGACTTTGTTGAGTTAGTACTTGTGCTGGCAGATCTGAGTTTCACCTCAGGCAAGGTGTCCAAAGGTCACCAGTCTGCCAGGATAATTTTGGTAAATTGAGACGCTTATGTTTCAGTTGCCAGTTCATCAAATTAATAAATATAATATTTTGTTTTAGCTGATGTCAGTGCACTGTGAAGATACCTCTACTGTCTTGAAAGAGCAAGCTGAGTATTTTCTTGTGCTTTGCTGGCTAGAAAATGGTATTTGTGATCAATGCCCAGGCAGCCAGGGTGACAGTGATGGTGCATTTGTGTCATCCAAGCAGCTAGGATGACAGTGATGATGCATTGGGGTAGCTCCTTACAGTGTGGTGCCACAGGCCCCCATCAGCAAAAAGGTTCCGCCTGCTGTTTCAATTGTTAAGTTAAACTGGGAGTTCCTCTATGCTGTTTTGTTCTTAAAGCTGGAGTGCAACCATCAACATTTGTTGGGCTGAACTGTCCTCAGAGCCCTAAACAAATAAATAAACTCCTCTCCCATTTGTGTTGTGTGTTTTTAAATGTTAGCATGAGTCAGGAAGCAAAAGGCTTGGGTTCCCACAGCCAGTCTGACATTTGACTTGAAGGTGTAGCTTAGCCTGGTGCACGGCGTGGTGATGAGCCCGCGCTGTGCGAGCAAGGAATTATGTTAGTCATGGTTGTGGTTGGAACTGGAACTGGGGGCTGCCTGTCTCTGTGTACACTTTCAGCTGTAAGGTTTGCTTCAGGGCCTCAGGTGCTGTTATACAGAGGTGACCTCGTGGCTCTGTCTTCATGAAAGAAGGAAGAGTGCTTTTTGCTGCTTTTCCATGTCTGAATTTTGATACTTTTATTTTTCCCGCAAGTGACAGCATTTGATCTGAAGGTTTTTGAATATTTCTCAGTGTTTCTCACTTTTCTCTCTCCCTTCTTTCTACTTGAGCCCCATGCTTGTTTAAAATATTAGCTGTCAGGACGTACTGCCTTTCGTTCATGTATAATGCCTTTTCTCATATGTGAAAACTTCTGTGTATTTAGGACTGTGCTCTTGCTAATTCTGGGCAAATGCTATTTCGAAGGAGAATGCTTGGATGCACTAAACGGCTCTGTGTAATTGTAGAACAAAATCTAAGTTTACACAAACCACCTTCTCAGGCACTACTTTTTTTTTTTCCTTCCACTTTGTCTTTGGCACACTTTATTTTCCAGTAAAATGAAAAATGAAGATGGATTATTCAAAATTGATAACAGTAATGGACCATCATGTAATGTTTTATTGAATTTGAGTTCTGTAAATTATGTGGTAGAGAGAAATTTGCCTGCTTAAGTATAACAGAAATTGCCACTGTATTCATATAATTCTTCATAGTGTAATTTAAGAAAAAGTACACTATCCATATCACTATTGAATAAAGGGTAAAAAGGTGCTATTACACTATCATGACAGCTCTCCTCTTGCTACTAAGCGACATAGATAAATGTGTCTGCTTATAACTTACTTGGCTAGGGTCCAGGCTTGGGAGTGGAGTTTGGGAATAATCTTCCACCTGGACATGGGATAGAAGCACCCTGCAACTAAGAGGGATAGTGTTCAGAGATGTTCTGCATGTTTTGGGAAGGTTTGGGCAAATTGCATGTTTCTTCTGGAAGCTTTGAAGTTCTATCACACTGATAAAAATCTATTTGAATCAGTGATTATGTTCAAGGAGGAGACAAACTGGGGGCCAGACAGGCAGTGTTTTTGTTCATATTGGCAGACAGTTTAATTTATCTCCATTTTTAAAGAATTTGTAATGAGCTTTTGAAAGCCTTGATAATATTTATTGAACATTTTTGTGCCATTAGTAATGAATTATACTTGTGATGACACGTAAGCATTCTTTTTTTTTTCAATGGAACCTGGGAATATTTAAAAAAATACATTTCCATTGCAAAGAGAATACAAGGGAGGAACAGTGATGAGGGCTCTGAGCCTAACAGTGTTTATAATCTCTTTGCAAAACAAGCTTAGTTTTTATGCAATTTGAGGTACACTATCAGGAGATCACACCAAGACTAGTATCCTGGAAAACCAGTTCAAGCCTCGTAAAACGAACAGTTAATCTGTGCACATCAGCACAAGTCAGAATGCAAGAGCTGATACTTTCTTTCTAGGATTTTTCCCATTGTGCATCTTGTCTAACAACTTTTAGCTAAAGTTTTGTGCTCAAAAATTGAAGTAGTAGCAATGAAATAATATATGAAGCAGGCACACTGTTTTAAGACTGCCTGCACCTGGTACTACATCTTTGTTTTTATGGGCTTTCCTCACATATTCTGACCTTTAGGTTTAGAGCCTAGAAGTTAACTCCTCCTTGCCTTCTCCATGCTCTGTCATCTCCCCTCCTCTCTCTGCATCGCTGTTCTCTGCTCTGCTTCCAGCTCAGACAAAGAGCCATGACAGTGTCTGGAGAAGAGAGGAGAATGAGTACTTAGTGGCATTTCTAATCACCAAGAGGTGTCCCACAGCAGTGGAAATGCAGGCAAATGTTAAAAAAAAAAAAAAAATTGCAACATTTTCTTCATTTACTTATTTCACTGAAGAGGGAAAAGTTATGCAAGAAAAACAGCCTTTTATACCTTTTTTAGCTGCCCACTATGTGGCTAAGGCTTATACAACCAAATATTTTCTATTATGGGCTAAAGTATTTTCTAAGGACATTTCCTGTGGCTGACAGTGGGGTTGCTGTTTGTAAGGAGTCTTCTCTCCTGGCAGTGATCAGTCCATTTGAGTTTAGTTTTTCTTGCTCATTTTTTCATGGAGAGGTGTCTCCAGCATGGAAGCAGTCAGAAATCACATGCTCTCTCCTTTAAGGAGATGAGCAATGTATGCTTTGGTCTCTTCTGCCAAGTAACAAGCATCAGAGTGAGAGAGAATGTTCTCAGGTTACACCAAGGGATGTTTAGATTGGATATTAGGAGGAATATCGTCTTCAAAAACATTGTCCAGCACTGGAACAGGAAGACAGGGAAGTGGTGGAATAACCATCCCTGGAGGTATCTAAAAGACATATAAATGTGGTACCTGGGGACATGGTTTAGTGGTGGGCTTGGCAGTGCATGGTTGATGGATGGACACAATGATCTTAAAGGTCCCTTCCAATTGCTATTTTTCTTTTATGTTCTCCGTATCCTGTGCTCTGCAGACAGCTTTGCCTTGTCTCCAGTAGAGCAAAATCATTTTGTACCTCCTCTTGAGGTGAATTGTGTAACCCTACCACTAACAAACATCGGTAACTGTGGGTTTGAGTACTTAAAAGTAGAAATAAATGTTAGACACAAATTTATTTTCCATGTTTGCTAATAAGTAAATTTATTATTAGACTAACCATTAAGAAAAAAAAGTTAAAACATCACCCAAATGCCACTTTTGTCAGTAACTTGTTTATTTACCTTCTGAGAAATTTCTGCCAGGATACTGGAAAACAGGAGGGATCATGAAAAGTGGTAAGAAAGTATGGCCCAAGATTATTTTTTTCTATCCTCCTCCTCTGAAATACTTTTCATGCTTAATGCTGGAAAGATTGTTTGGTTTTTTCCATCCCATTTCCCTGTTATGAGTGCAGGCACAGACAGGGCCATTAGGACCACACTGGCTGAGGTGTAATGGTTGGTACCTCTGTCCTCATGGCCCAACAGGGAAGTGCAGAGCTCACACCACACTGGGTGGGCCTTGGTCCTGCCCTGTCTAAGCACAGCTGCTCGAGAGCAGTGGCTTTGCAGCAGCACCTACCTAAGGGTCTTTTGCCTGATAGAATAAGACCTTTAGAGAGGTGACAACTTTCACAAGTCCTCTGGGCATCAGACTTCCCAAAAAGATTCCCTTAGTCACATCATTCTCTTGTACCCCCTTAGGAACATATGTATTCAATCAGTATTACCTATCTTAGGCTTTTTTATTGTCTGCTTCCCTCTCTCTATTTATCCCTCCATTATCCTGAATAACTTAGAACAGTTCTTTAGGAAAAGAAACGTTGGGTTATTTTATTTCTTGAAATTCATGAGTGTGTTCCCTTGTTACACTATAAGTAAGAGCCTCCCATGCCAATCCTCTCTCTTTCCTAGCATGGCAACAGTATTTATTCTAAGTAGTAGTTCACATCTGCTTGTCCAAAATTTACCCGTCTTGTTACTCCAAGACAGCAGAGCATTTTGAATGCCCGATGTATTTAAAAGGAGAATCTGGCAGGGAGAGGAGATGTCAAGAACTTGTTGACATTAAATATAAATATCTCAGGCGATGGACTGTTTGAGGATTAGGGTTGGCCTGATGAAGAGAGAGGAAGGTGCAAGAAGAAGGCGGAACATGAGGGCATACAATGAGTTTTCTCACTTGTTAAACTCCAATATGCAACTCTTAGAAAGAAATATTGACTTATAAAAAATATGGCCCTGAGTCAGTGAAGCAGTACTTTAGGAACATTGCGAGTTTATAGTCTCAGATTAGTTGTGAAATATCACATCCTTTCAAAGATCTATTTAAATTGCTAGAAATGTGGTAGGCCTTTTTTTAAGGTTGGGTATGCATTTTGCCTGTGAAGCCTATGAACCCCCCAGTGTATCTCACTTATCCTTAACGTCTCGTGATTATCTGTGGACTGTGAAAGGTATCATGGCAAGTTAAGCCAGTAAAAGGAAGAAGACCTATTAGGAAGAGTCACTTTATGTTGTATTTAAAACAGGTGCTTAATAAAATTAAGGGTACAATTGAGGCTCTCTTCTCTGCTACCTAAAATGCTATTAATATAATCCTATGCAGAGCAAACTGTGCATTTGCTGTTCTCATTGCAGCCCAGTGGTAAGAAGAATGAGGACTGATAAGCAATGGCTTTGCAGAGCATGATTTTACAGACACTCACCTAGGCTAATTCTCGAGCCTATTTTTTTCTTCCTTTCCTACAGGGCTTGCTCTCAGAAATCCTCCGAAAAGAAGAGGACCCCAAGACTGCCTCTCAGTCCTTGCTGGTAAACCTTCGGGCTATGCAGAACTTCTTGCAGCTGCCAGAAGCAGAACGAGATCGAATTTACCAGGACGAACGGGAAAGGAGCTTGAACGCAGCCTCTGCGATGGGCCCGGCGCCTCTCATAAGCACACCGCCCAGCCGGCCTCCACAAGTAAACCATCCTCTCTGCCTTTGGGATTTGCTTGTTGCGTTCTCTCACTGTCCCGCTGGGTGAGACCTTTCTGAAAAAGAAAAAACCTTTTGCTGTCGCACTTTTTAAACACTCGTAGAATCATTACTTGCAGTGCACATTGCAAATTAAATTTAAGGAATATAATGGATGATAGTAGCACTTTATTACTACCTATTTTCTAATTTTAAGATAAATTCTATCCATTATGGTTCCTACAGAATTTTTTGCTCATTTTATTGAGGTACAAGCTTTACTGGGCATGTAAGATGATAGCTTTTAGCTGTCATCTTTTCTTACAATTCTTGGGTTCTTAATGTTATAGCTTCAGATAGGGATTTTGGAGGATTTGGACCATTAAACTGAGAGGGAATGAAAGCAGAAGTGTGAGTACCTAGCAGTGCCTTAAAAGTTATTTTTCCAGAAAGCAAACAGGTAAAACTAAAGTGATGAGGGAAAGAAGATCTCATCCCAAAATGCTGGGCATGCTTTTACCAGCTTGAGCTACTGACAACTTTTTAAAATAACAGCTTGCTATATCCATTGCTCTGAATGGTTTGGATATGTTCATTAAAGCTTCATGTAGTGTATGTTAAAATGAAACTCCTATTGATTTATCTAAAATTTATTTGATTTAATTCTTCAAAAATTACAAAGTTTGATAGAGTGGGATCGAGAGATTCAATGGTGCAGTCCTTGTGTCAATCAAGGAAACTGATTTTTTTTTAAGGTACATGAGAAATGCATGTGAGCCATAGGAATGCACAGGATTTACACAAAGAAACATGGTTCCAAAACATGTATATTTTCAGAAACACTTTGCATTGCTCTGGCTCAAGGTTGTACTTATGCAAAGAAAAACTAAACTGATCTGCAGATATGTGGGAATCGTGCTGTATATACAGTCCAGTTTTGCTAAACAAAGCAAGGCTTTGGAATTGTGGGAATTTTGTGACGGGTGATTTTTTGACAAAAACAGCAGGTTTTTGTTATCCAGTCATAGGCTTGTGACTGTGACTATGTTCTATACCCATTCAGAATGCTATAAATTCCTCTCAAGATTATTTTTCTAAGTTTCCTTCAGCTAATGGATACTAAGGACCACACTAAAGTAACAAATAACAAAATTGTAGGAGGGAGGACAGAAGATCACCTTGACCTGCTGTAGTACTTTTCACAGGAGAAGAAATTTTTAGCAGAAAAAACAGACTGTACTAATGGTGTAGCTTTGTTATCATTAACATGAGTTTAGTCTGTAAAATCCACTATAGATATTCTTCAAGATAAAGGACAAGAATCTATTTACAAAGTCTTGCTTTTGTGGGAAATAGTTAAATAGAGATAACTGTGTTTAAAATAACATTTGAGTTTGTTTTAATATCTGTACCTGCTCCCACAGCCCAGGTAATTCAGAGCCAAGGCTAACCCTCCTTCTTAACTTACCTCTTTCTGCCAAGGTAATGTCTCACTCTGTCTCAAGTGGTCTTGGGCAATTTCACAGCTAAAGAACAAAGTTAATTACAGGACCTTCCTGAAGGATGTCAAGTCAGAGGTAGTCCTTGTACTGGTTTTAATTCACACTTTAAACTGTACAAATCCCTTGCAGACAGAAAGAAAGTGAGACTTAGGGGTTTTCTTAACTGACAAAACATACTGCAAGTCCAAATTCAGTGGGAAAGGGGGGGCTAAATCTATCTGTCTCTACTGTGCTCTTGTTCATAATTACATTTCATTTTTTTAGTGTGAGTCAGGAGTATCGTTAACCTAATTGCGACAGTTCAAAGTGGAAGCAGCATACGTTTTTGTTTTAATCCTTTTCAAAAGGAAAGCAAGTTTACAAGGAAACATTATAGACTTGAGGTCTACAGAACAAAGCAATTATTTTTCCAGTTGTTGTGCTGTTTTCTGTCATTCAGCAAAACATACACATTTTCCCTAGTGAATAGATTAGAATGTAGAAACCTATGAGTTGTGATTCTTTGTGACCTTCTTACATGTTTCCAGAATTCCCCACTATAAACATCTGAAGCACTTTTCACCTGCTGCTAAGTGTTCAGAGTCCTAAGTTTGAAAATTGAAATATCTGTGTTGGTAAGATAACTGCAATACTTGATGCTTGAAATAATAGTGAAATTATCCTAGTTGTAACACTGGCAAGTATAACTTTACAGATCACAGCAGAAATAAGTTACTGTCAGGATTCTGCAAAATTTTTAATGCAAACTTGCTACTGTGATACCTTCCCCAAAATGGCCACAGTTTACTGAATATTTGATACTAAGGAAATAAAACTACTATCATCCTTACTACTAAATTTATTATAAGCAATTATTTAAATATCACTTTGCAGGAATACAGCATAATATTTTTCCAGCTTGACTGTGAGCTTCTCGGATAACCATTGAAAGAGAAAACAGACCGTTTATTCTGACAACAGAATTTACGCAAGAGCCAACATATTTAATATTATATCTTTAGACCAGTGTAATGTTTGAAACAATTAAACTATGAAACCATGAAAAATGGGAGCTAATATGCCACACATGAAGGTTTATTTTGCAATTGCAAGTTATCAGTTTCGGAAGGATGTGAAAATAAACATCCTGAAAAGGATCTATTTTGCATTTTTGTGTTGCCAACTGGTGGCCAGACAGTAGAGCAGACTTAACCATTTAGCAGCTGAGCTTGTTCTGTGTAAATTTTGCATTCTCTTGTATGCAAAAACAGAAAGTGTGACCTTGCAGGTCTGATTGGATAGTAGGAACTCACCAAGCATAAACCCTGGTGCCTGAGTTAGAAGGAACAGTGTTGAATTTATCTCATTTTTACAGCATTCTCACTAGTTGCTACTTGAGCTAATGTATCTGGATTGTTTCCAATGCTTTTTTGAAATCCTTTAAGAAGCTCTTTGTCCCCGTTACTTCTCCCTTTCTCTCTGACTTAAACAAAATGCAAAATCTTACTTTTTTTTTTAAATTGAAATCATTAGCCTCTAATGCATGAGGTTTTGGGATGTGTGTATAGCCCTCTAAGCTGGTCAAGTTATAAAAGTCTGCTACTATCTTCCACATTGGTGGACTGAGCACAAGGAGACGGAGTACACAAGGATTTTTCCCTTGGACATTGTTCAAGTTGCCACCCCTGGGGCAGAAGCCTCTCTGTCAGGCTATTTCCTGGGGCACTGGAATTTATAAGTATTAGCATCTCCATCATGTAGGTACTGCATGGAGATGTTGTTTAACCTCTGCAATCTAGAAGGAAGGGAAAAGGTCCTTTCATGTTCTCTTTCTTTTAATAATTTCCCTCCACTCTTCAACACCTTTGTTTTGCAGATCACCCCGCAGAGGCCCTTTTGGGATATTCCTAGGTCAAGTTGAGAGAATGAGTCTATTGCATGTTATGTGGAAATGAGAGAATCTGGGGATACTTTAGAGGATGCTGAGGTGCTAGGGATGGCCTTTATGTCTCATCAGGGCAGTTTGGGATGTGGAGGGAAGATGACTCCCCCCTCCTCTGTACAATTTGTGGGGAAGGATAGAGACAGGTGGCCAAGTTACAGATTTTCTTTTCCAAAATATTCTGCTTAAAGGTTTTTAGCCATCCTGCAGTTATAAACACTTCTTTCTCAGGACAAGTAATCTCCATTTCAGCAGAGCTGATGAAGAAATCTTTCTTCCCACCCATATTCTCCAAAGAAAATTTGTGTTAACCCTTGGGGCCCATCATCACCCTGTATAAAAATAGAGTACGGATGATGTCAAGAGCAGAATATTATTTTAACAAGGTAATGTTTTAAGAAGTAGCAAAAATCTTGCATGAATCATGGTTCTAGGTACTCATTGACCAAAACCTTCATCTCATAAATACAATCCTGGCCTCTCTGACTGCAGATAAATTACAGTTCCTTCAAGTTAAAGCAATCGTGGGATGGGTCTCAGAGATAGGATGTTACTCTTGAAAGACTGGTATCTAGGAGAACACTGCTTTGATGGTGTTTGAGGACCAGTGAATCTGCATTGTAAGGAGTTTTGGATAACACCAGCTTCCGTGAAACTTTACAGTGGAGTCCTGGTCCCATATGCATGTGCCATGTATCACCACCAGTAAAATTTTTATTTTTAAGTTGGCAAAATTTTAGATTTAGGTTGATAATCTTTGTGCCAAGTTGCATTTTAACAAAAGTAAAATGAACAAAATAAATGCAATCCTCTCCTCCCACCCCCGCAAAAACCACCATGGAGGAGAGTTAATGGAAACCCTGACACTTAACTATAACTGCACTTCCAGGCGCCACTGTAATAATGGAGTAGTAAACCTTGTCCTGATAAAAGCTGTTCTGAAAGCAACAGCATTTATTGTACCTCCTCTGCTATTTGCAGAGCAGAACTGAAAAGTAGTTTGTTTTGCCTGGAATGAACTACTTTATGAATTTTAATGTACAATGTAATATTAAAAGCTAAACCAGGATTAAAGAAGATTTTTGTTCCCAAGCTAAAACAGTACTTATGAGAATGTGTTATATAAGATTTTTTTGTTTCAGTTTCGATGGGGAAGGAATGAGATTCCATGTTTGTGAAAACCTCTTCATACTGGTTATTCCTTCTATGACAACTTACACTTCTTTTAGAAAAATTGAATTAATCCAGAACTTCTTGCTGCTGTAATCAGTCTTATTTGATGAGAAGATATATCTGGGTAGGCCAGGAAGAGATGGATGTGTCATGTTTTTCAACTATTCTTAGAAGACTAGATTGATTGGTGATAGGAAGATGGCCAAATGGATTCCTGATTCTTAGTGTGTTACATTTGTAAAATAATGCTCCCCTCTTTAGTTAGTATTTGCAAAATTTGGCTACTGTCAAAAAAAAAAAAAAAAAAAAAAAAAAGTAGCTGATCTATGGTTTGTTTCCTAAACAGAAAATGTGGCTGTAGGTGTGGGTGGGGTGGGAGGTTGTGCTTAAGTGTGGATGAGATGAGAGATTATGTTTTGTTTTGTTTTTCTCTACAAAATGAATACTTTTTCCACCTCCTCTCCCAAGTCCTGAAGTTGCACCGTTGAGAGCTTTCTTGTTTTCTGTTGGGTTTTTTTGAGGAGGAGGGTGTTTTTTCAACCCGGCTTCAAACAGCCTCTGTCTTGAACTCAATTCTAAATTCAACACGACAGCCTAGATGCTTGCTTATGTATAAATTATGAAACAGTTATATGTGTGGATATTCTCCAAGAGGATAATTGGCATTATTGCATGGAATTCATCAGACCAGAACAGACCAGTAGTCCATCTAGACCAGCCAGAGTCTACACCTGATCTTTGAAGAGAAATTATTGTGACACAGGAGAGGAATTCTTATACTTGGCCAATGAAGTGAATTGGAGAGGGAGAGGGTATGACTGTGAATCACAACTCTTGGTAATCCCCAAACCCATCATTTTATAACTTTTAGACTTTATTCCCCTGAAGATCTTTGGGCTAATACTGCTTTTTGATGCAGATATTAGTGTTTCCTGAATTCAATTACTATTTCCTAATTAAATATCAACAGAAGGCAATAGGAGTTTGTTTGTTTGTTTTCACTTTGATGACATATTAGATGCTGTTGAATTTATTGTTCCTGTATAAAGATAGATGTGACTTACAAACCAGAAGGAGGATTTTCAGTAATTCCCTTGGGTTAAATACATATCCATAGTAAATTGGACATTGAGAAGTGTGGACCGAGTAGCATAGTTTAAATTATGTCTAGAGCATGGCGTGTGATGGTTTTTGATGATCTGTGTGTTCACAGCTCAGTTAAGTGATCTATGAAGTACTGCTGCAACATGAAGCTGTCTTTTGAAGCTCAGTAGCAATCAAAAAGGCAGTGTGCTTAGAGAAGAGACACATTTGATCAAAATCACAAGAGCAAAGTGTTTCCTTCCCAAAAGACTTGTGTATTCTAGCTGAATACCTCCGTCTTCGCATCTTTCCCTTGGGTCCTTCAAAGATCGGTTACAAGTTAAAATTATTTTGGGGGAGAAGGACTAAAATTTGTTTCCCAGATTTAAACCCAAGGTTCAAGAAGGCGTGTTGACAAAGCCATCACTTTTTCATTCTCTAATTTAGCTTAGATTGATTTTTACAGGCACAGAGATAAGTCTGTCTTCAGTTTTATGTTTAATATCC
Organism: Peucedramus taeniatus; assembly: GCA_013400575.1. NCBI lineage: Eukaryota > Metazoa > Chordata > Aves > Passeriformes > Fringillidae > Peucedramus > Peucedramus taeniatus. The sequence goes on along the minus strand of WBNO01028892.1, from coordinate 325,631 downwards.
CCACTGGTTGTCAGTTATCTTCTGGAATGTCCTTCTTATTTAAAGGTTGTAAAATTTCCATTGGTTTTGTGTTTTTAAATTATTTCACTGTATGATGTTCAGGAGATGCACCTGCTCTTGCAGCCCTGTACTGATTTGTCTGGTGTGAGACATACCTTTTCCTACTCTGCGGTGGGAAGGAGAGAGTTTTGTGGTGCTGCTCCTCACTGCCTGCTGCCGGGTGCCTCAAATGTTTCTGAGCAGCCTTTGGTCCAGGCTTGGCCATCCTCTTTTGCAATGTCACTGGTAAAATGTCACACTGTAGAAAAGGGCATAGCTGCAAATTACTAATTGTTTTCAGATGAAAAAGAAAAAATCACATTATTAACTGTATGCCACATTCTGGTATTTTTTTCGATTTCCATTTTTACTTAGGATCTTTGTTTTCAGACACCAGAAAGTGCTAATGTCTGCCAGATTGGGAGCAAGGGGAAATGCTTGTGGACACCTTGTTCTTCTGGAGTTTTGCCCCTTCTAGTTAATGGGCGTGTGTTAGCACAGCTCCTGAAAAGCCTGATGGACAAATCCCCTTCAGCAAAAGTGGCATGCATTCCCAGTTTCTGGGCTAGATTATTTTATAGTAAAAGCACTATGGATGATAGATAACACAAGCTGAGCATGACATTTCTAGGAAAAAATGGGCTGCTGATTTACCTAAGTACATCTCTCCTCCAAAACCTTCAACTCCCATATCGTGAGACCTGTGACATGTGAAAGCTCATAGAGAATGAGATTAAAAGATGAATTATCATGTTGTCATGATTTCCTTTTGAACCTCAAGGGACTTCATAACACAGGAAGATGCTGACTTGCACTGGACCAAACTGATAGTGAAAGTGTGGGTTTAGACACGTACTTTAAGGGTAGGCTGAATCATCTTCTGGAAGTGCCAGGCTCTGTCCATTAGACTTAGAATTAGGCTGAATGACTGTCTTTAACTAGCTGTGTAACTTCAGAATCACCAAATTAATTCAGCTCTCAATAACCTCAATATGAATCAGTAGGTTTGAATTGAAATCTTAAGGTTTGATTTTGTTTGCATCATCACCTTGTGGGTTCTTGGCAGAAATCCAGTTTTCCTTTCCTCTGATCCACTTTAGGATTAGTGGCCCATTAGGTCCACTAATCTTGAGCAAGCCTTGCAAGAGTAACTGCTAAAGACAGACGTTATCCTTAACTACTGAGAATATTGTAGGATAAGCTGAGTACCTGATGATCTTTTGTACCTCTCAACTGATATTGCAGAAACTGCAGTCTAACCTTGGTGGGATGATGCTTGGTGTTGAAACATCACTTCCATCATTTCCAGAGGATGAAGGAATGGATAGTCTCCTGCACATCATGTCACTACTGATGTATTTTTTTGTTGTTTTCCTTAATGCTGCTGATGCAGCATAAAGGTGGTACTGTAATTATTCTGTCTTGTTTTCATGTTTGGTGTTTATTTAATCTGGACTGCAAGAAGAATAAATATTTGACGTATGTAAGTGAAATACAACTAGAATCATTAGCTTTAAGAAAGTCCTATCTTGGTTTCATGAAGGAGTGGTTAAAGTATGCATTATTCTAAACTGTCTCTTAAAAACAACTTAAGAACTAAACTGGTAAGATAAATTTTTAAAAATTCAATCTAAAGCCATAACTTTTCAACATTATCACGCATTTGATTGTACTGAGCATAAGACATGAATCAAGATATATCTTTCAGATTTCTATTTCATTAGAGATTCTTTTATGTTGCACTTACAATTTTTATTTAATTTGTGTGGGGCAAAGAAATCATGTAAGGATTCACAAGTCTCTACAAGACTGTTTGACAGGTTTCCACCTAATTTATGACATTGAAATTTGCAGTGGTGTGTTAATGGTAACTCATATTTCAGATGCACTCACCTGTTACAATGCACTGAATTTTCCTGTTTCCCAGTTGCTTGAACCATAGATAACTTATAATGTTTATTCTGCAAAATGCTGAAAGAATATCAGAGAAAGATTGGATAAAAAGAATAAAATGCAAAGAGGAACTTCCCTACTTAGGGAGGGAAGGAGAGGAAAATAACATTTTCATAATGAAAAATGTCTCATATTTTCTAGGTCAAAACTGCTACTATTGCTACAGAGAGGAATGGAAAACCAGAAAACAATTCCATGAACATTAATGCTTCCATTTATGATGAGATTCAGCAGGAAATGAAGAGAGCTAAGGTGTCCCAAGCACTGTTTGCGAAGGTTGCGGCAACCAAAAGCCAGGTAAAACTCCCAGGGCTCAAAGAGCTCCGTGTCCTGTGCAGTTATTTCCCCAGATCAGTTAAAATGGGTAGCTGGGTCAGTGTATCAGCCCAGTACAACAACTCAGAGCTCCTTGCTGAGTCTGGAGGTAATCTCTGGTTCCTCAGGCAGGGTAGAGAAGCAGCTTCCTGAGATCTCTCACTTCCTTTTCCCCACCAGCCAGATGCCTTCCCTGTGTGCCCAGGGATCTTGGTGTGGCTCGGAAGGGATCAGGTTCATCCGTTCTGGTGTGGATGTGGCAAAAGCTGTGGTCAAGATCTGGGTATTACTGCCAAATTCATCTTGAGGCTTTGGTGTTTTGCAATTACGTGTGCTGCAATGAGGAACACTGAGGTGCTGTTTTTTTGCAAAAAAAAAAAAAAAATCGTCAGACCCACTGGTGAGACTGTGCACGAGAAGTGGTCTGTCAAAAAAAAAAAAAAAACAACAAAGACCCAAAAAAATTACAGTTGCACAAGTTACAGCTGAGAAGATATGTATAATTTTATTGAACACAATGTCTGCTTGGTTACCTGCTTGCATGCATACATATATATTGCATATTCAGTTTTAAGCCCTTGTTTTGTGGTTTCCTATTCAGTTTTCTTTAACTGAAGATTTTCTGTCAAGTTTTGTGGCAAGAGGGAAATCAGCAGGCACTTGTTGGGTGTGATTATCATAAATGACATGTCTTCTGAGAAAGATCACTGGAGTATGAGAATGCATTGATTTAAGTGAGAATGTACTCAAGAAGTGAAGGAAAAAACATATAGAAAAATGAGAAAGACTATGGTTATACAAATGCTTGAAAGAAACCAAATGTTGAATTTTCATATTAGATTAAGTGTTAAATCCACTTAATCGCTACTTTTTTACTTTTCTAAAATTACTTCTTAGAAAAATTCAGCATCTTCTAAGGAAAGCTAGCAAAGCTCAGTTAGGCTGATGTTTCTTGGGCCATCAGCATTTCAGTGCTGGTTTTCTTTTTAACAGGGTTTTAACTTTTGACTTCTGTGCTGTTCACATTTTGCAGTTCACTTCATTGTACAGAAAGGATGTTGTCTCTTAAGTTATATGTTGTAAGGAGCATTTAAAGGGATATTTTGGAAATGTTGTATCAAAATGATTAAACTCAAGCTGTGGACTGTAAAAATTATAGCTTTATAGGCCACATGCCTGCCTACCCTTCAATCACTGTCAAAGTGATAATTTCAACAATAATATGTTTCTTTTATTGTGGGATTCTAAACACCAAGTGCTGTTTAAACATTAAACTGAATTGTTTATGTTAGTGCTGTACTCAGTGTGTCATACATCAGGCCACTATAATCTCCCATGGAATGTAAAAATTCTGTCATGAATCATGGCTTGTATATCGGAAATTACTGTAATTTTGATTGGAAATTACAGAGCTCTTCAAATGTTTCTAATTATGATAGAATGTTACAGCAGCTTCCAACCTGTGTGCTCCTCAGATGTCTTTATTTACATGTCAAAACTTGGGGTTAGACAACTGTCCGTTTTCTACACCTTCCCCTTTCCACTGCAGTCTTCTGTAGAGCTAAGGTATGAAGCAAGTCTATCAGCCCACATAATTTTGTTCTGATCTGATTTGTGCAATAGTTTATTTATTTAAGTGCAAAGCCTTAAAATTTCTAGGTGGATCCGCTCTTCCAGTGCTGACTTTCCAAGGGACAGGCAACCAAAATGAAGCGTGAAAGCTTCCAGAGGATGCAGTGCAGGTTTATTTGAGCATTGGTATAAAATTTAGATTCTTGTACAAACTTTGCTACTTAGTACAGAAAACAACATCAAACACGTAGTTCTTTTCCATTTTACTCTGGTGATTATACCTGTGTTCTCAGGGGTTATTTTTCTCCCCAATTTCAGCAATGTTAATTTATGTGTCTAGCAAGCTTTCAGGTCTGTAGTTAGATAGAGTGTCATTTGTACTAGAAAGCTGCTCTTCAGAGGTAACGTCCTAGGTAGACTAGGATGTGCTGAGTCTTCTCAAACTAGCTGACTGCTAGTAACCCAGTTAATAATTTTTGAATATGTAGCACTGCCACATATACTAAAGGAGGTGCATGTATTGTAAAAGATTCTTCATTAGGGCTCTTCAGTGGTACAAGTAAACATTTCTTGGGGCAAAAAAGTCTCCCATGCACAAGAAAGAGGCTTGTTCAAACATATTCTCTAAGAGAACCTCTCTTGAGAGAGATCTCTTACTGATATTTTTTCAATTTGGAAGTATTGATTCCATACTCAGAACTGGAAATCCTGATATAACCCAAGTTATAGTGAAAAGTCTGAAGGACTCATATTAGAAAATGATGTGTTGATTAACATTTTTGTTTTAAAAAATTTCTAAAATTGAACATTGCTGGTTTTATCTTATTTTGGGTATAAGAACTTGATTAATTTCTGAGTGCAGTCTGGAGTTGTGGTGTAAAACCATATGTGACCTAAACCATCTCTGCGAGGGGACAAAGGCCTGGAAGGCCTTGCCATTATTTTTTTTTTCCTAAATAAACTGATTTGGGGCAACGTTAGATTGGATGTCTAAGCAGCCAGCATCTGCAAGGTGGCTGGGCTTGCCTGAGCCAGGAGACTGCAGATAATGTTCTGCTGACTAGAGCACTTTGTACAGAATTGCTACTAAATGATGTGCTACAGGAGTTTCTATTTGGGTAGCGCCAAGGTAAAAAACGAGCGTCTTCCCTTGCTCTGTGTCAGTGCCTTTGGCAAGAGTGGAACTGGAAATCCTGGGTCCAATTCATTACAGTGAAAAGTCAGGAGGAAACATTTTAGAAAATAATATGTTGATTAACAGTTTTATTTTTAAATCCTCCTGAGTTGTGGAAGTCCAACCGCATACGGACCTTATGCTCAACGAAGCAGCTGTGTGCTGGGGCCTTATGTGGCAGAGGTCATGGGATCAGGCAGAGGTTGCAGCACTGTTAGAGAGTTCATTTGCTGACTGAGGTGGAGGATGATTTGCCTGCTTGAAGTTTCACGGTGCACTTTGCTGGCAGCTTGTTGGCATTCCCAAAGGAAAGGGCCTATCTGGTACATGGGTTTGAATGGGTTTGGGGACACATCTAGGACATTTCTTCAAATGCTGAATTATTTTCCCATACAGGAATGCATACATTCTGTATATTTTTTAAGTTTCTAAGTTTTTAAGGATTGATATATTATCTACAGAATAAATTAAAAATCTGTTAAATTCAAAATATATACTTTAAAAATTAATATGATTATACTGAGCTAAGGAAGATATTACAATTCAAATTCCTGGAATGCATCATATCTTTGGGGAGTTTTAGAACATTAATTGGCAAAGCACTTATATCTGTGTTTAAAATCTTGTGGTTTTATTGTAGGTTGTCTTTCTAATAGGCCTGCATGGGTTTTTTGTTAGATTATGTTGAAAAGAAAGCTTTGCAAAAATGCACACAAAAGGAAGACAGAAAGGTTTACCAAGTCTTTCGTCTCTTCATACAGGTTGTTGGTTCCTAATGGTAGAGTGGCAATGCCAACAGTATTATTTGGTAAAATTTAATCAACACACCTGAATAACTCTAAATTAAAAGAATCCACACATAAAATTGTGTGGCGTACGTTACTTTAACAATTTCATCATATTGGGTTTTTATTAAATTTGTAATCTGTAAGTCTGATTCGAGTAATTATGGAACCACATTCTTAATTTTGTTATTAAAAAAAAAAAATTAAAAAAAAGAAAAAAAAAGTTGATTTGTATAATGATCATTAAGGTATCATGGTTCACTAACTCTGCAGTGGTTACAGTGTTCTCATGTGGGAGCCAGGGATGAGTTTTCCTTGATGGTGACAGATGCTGAAATCTAATTTTATTCCATAAAAACAGATAAACAAGCAAACAAAACCCCCAGACCTAAGAACCCTGAGAGATAAGACAGGTAGACTTGTAGCATTTCTGTATGCTACATTTTGAGTAGTTATATTTCTGTTACGGCTTATCCTGAAAAGCAGTGGCTTGCGTGTGCTAATATGAAGCAGGGAAGAAAGCAATACTTTGCTGAAAATCAGGTTAAATTGCTAAAGCTTTCTTAAATTTAGGAAATTACAGTTTGCAAAAACTGCAGTAATATCAAGCTCCATACCTCTGAGAGTCTCATGCACTACAGTTTAAGGCCGCTAGCCTGCATTATTTACCTAAAGGAGTTTAATTTTTAGTGAAATAAGTGGGTGAAATCAATACTCTTCTGCAGTGTCAATCCTACCAATGGCTCGTTATTGCCCCATAGGTGCCAAATGCCCTCCCTTCTCACCAAATGCAAATGCCTGTATGTGGAGGGTGAGACACTTGGTTCTCATGGAATCATGCCTTGATTTTAAAATAAATCTAATGGAGTACTACCATACCTCAAGAAACCCCATCTAATGACATAGAGTTCTGATCTGTTACTTCTGAGCTGTTGTGCTGTGTTGCTCAGTTTCCTGTCCTTCTATCTCTTTCTTTTGCTTTGGTTAGTAGTAGTTTCATGTACAAAGTGTACATGAAAAAAATAATGATTTTACATGAGGTAAAATCATGGGTTTCAGACCATACTAGAGACTCCATCCTGAGCCATCAAGCAAGTATGCAGTGGCTATTTAGTTAGAAGTGTTTGACTTTTTGCCTTTGTACGCACCCGGAGTGTTCTATTCCAGGAGGCTGCGGGAGTAGATCCGATGGGTAGGCACTAGGCAGAGCATCTAGCGCTCATGAGTAGATGGGAAGGAGTTAAATGGGAAGGGAATGCTAAACATTGGCACTAAAAATGCTTTTGGCATGCAAATACCATGCTTTTCCTGACATAAATATTTTCAGAATAGGCCATTAGAGTTCAGGTATATAAAACCCTGCTTTTACTGGAAATTTTAATGTTGCAGTAAACCTAGAGATTTATAGTGAAAAATTGATGTCTGTTATCTCACTTTTATCTTTTTAACCAGCAGTTTTATAAATGCTATATCTTTGATCTGGCTTTTTCCATCTAGAGACTAAGCTATATACTCTAATAGGAAAGTCATTTTTAAACAGCTTCCCACACTGAACAAGCACGGTATTGTGGATCTGGCACAGAGATGTAACATGCCATTACCGCAGATATAGAACAATCTATTCAACTATTTTCCAGTTGGAGGAAAAGAAACCTTTTTATCACCAAGAGTAACCCTCTGGTAACAATGTGGCTTTAGGAGAGGATCTTAAAATTTATTTCCAAAGCTGTTTCCTGAGGGCACTGTACCTCAGGCTGCCTGGAGGGGTGCAACCTGCAGGGTAGGAGGGGGCTCCGTCCTTCACCCATCACCCTGCTCTCGGTCAAGTTCTCTCCTGCCTTTGTCTCCCTCAGAGCAGCTGAGTCACTTCCTGGGTTTAAATCTTGGCTTAAAAACCTCCTTCCCACCCACCCCCCCTCCCCCCCGAACTTCAGTGTACAATGGATTCTCTGTAGAGCAGGGAGGGATGCTGCACAGGGAGACGCGAGGTGGAAACACAATGTACTCCGAGGTCTGCTGTTTCACAGGTCCACCTGGAAATAAACCCCTCACCCTGCTGCAAAGGCGAGATACAGTAGTTAGAAAACATTAGCTGCAAAAACACACAACAACATCTATTTTTTATTATTTTTTAATGTTGTTTTCCTCCCCCCTCATTGCCTGGGGGAGATTGCTCTGGCAGTTGAAGAGGTGCCATGAGCAGCAGGAGTCGGGGTGGGATCGGGTGTCAGCAGGGATGCAAGAGGAAGAGTGTGAACTGAGAAAGCAAGATGGGCTTTTGCATGCGATCAAGAATTGCCCCATAAAGCGGCATGTCATTCAGTGAAACTGTGAAACTTGGCAGATAGAGCTGATTTGTTTCTTTCACAAAATATTGAATTACAGAGTCATAGTGTGTTCTGTCTTGCCCAGGTCAGAGGAAAAAAGATTTTCAGGTTTGTGGTAGGGGAAAAAATGAATGTTCCATGTCCTTTCTCTGCCCCATGTCCTACTCTCTCTTACAACGTCTCCTCGCAGAAATAAAAATTAAAAGCTCAGGAAATTTCCATAGCTTTTTTAAAAAAAAACAAAAAACTTCTCAGAAAGGGAGTAAAAAAATTGAGTTTAGTTGACTGTCTTATCTCTTGATCATGGTAGACGCAAGAAAGGGCTGGCATTGATCCTGACTATATCCCACATTATTGGTATGGCTTTGGTGGAGTGGCTTGACTTCAGTGAGCCTTGGGTTCCCCCTAATAAAGAATAGACAGCAGCTTCATGAATCAACAAAGATGCACTGAAGAGAAACCACCTTAAAATCTTCAAAGTGGTTCACATCAACATGCCCATGTAAATCTACATAGAGGAGGGAGAAAAAGGAATTAAAACCTGAAATAAGAAAACAGAAATAAGAAAAAAGAAACGGGTACAGAGAATATTTGGTAAGAGGATTATATTGACCTCTTCAAACAGCTCCTTAGTGCCAGGTAGCCCTTTCAACACATTAGGCAGAGGCTAGATTTGTTGACACACTGATAAAAAAGAGTGCTTCCTTAGCATGCTTTATCCGTGGGGTCAAATCGGCTGAGGCTGGAGGTTCCCAGCCAGACGGGTGGCAGCAGGAGCTGTTCAAATGCTGCCGTTTAAAGGACTGGTAGCAGCTTCAGGAGATGGAGTGTATTTGAGCCCTGAGGAGAGCTTCCCTGGAGGGTTATGGTGCACACCTGCCCTGCTCTGGTTGGGAGTTAATGCTTAACGCTCTCGTGGCACGTCCCTGGGAGGCGCTGGGACCGCTGAGTGCCTGGCAGGATGCGGCCCGCAGGTGTCCAGAAACAGCAGAGTGGGGGGTTTTGGTTGGATGGTTTTTGTCTGGTGGAAACAGCATAAATGAATGAGAGAAGCTAGAAGAAGTATAAGTTCAAGTCATTAAATGTACAAATGAAAAAAGAGAGCCAAGAAGAGAAAGCTCTTTACAAAATATAAAATTATGTTCAAGCATCAAGACGGCACAACATAAGGAATGTTTGGTACATGTTATTGAAACTGAAAAATCAGAGTATGGAATGAATTATAATTTAGCATAATCCATAATTTTACAGTTTTCATTTTGAATTATTTATCTTATATGATTTGATTAAAGATAAAACTGGCTGACAAGATCTCTAACATCTCTGCATGTCTTAATGTCAAATGAAAAAACTCCATATTAGAACTTCACTATTTAAAATTTTTTATTTGTATTGTTTCTATATAGCTCCCTTTTATTTTTAAAGCATATTTCAGCTACTCATTGTGCACATGCGATTCCATAACCCATCAGGCTTCAGTGTTGCCTCAGTACCTCTGATTCAGTAAATCAGATCATAGGCAGCATGCTGTCATATAATAAGGTGTCTGATCCTTATTACCAGTTTGTTGATGCACAGACTCCTTCAAATTGACCATTGCAACACATGGTTTCCCCTGAAACTAGCTGTGATAATTAGCGTGGCTCTAATGAGACAGAATGTCACTGATCTTGTGCTGAACTGTCGAGTATCGACGCTACGGATGGGAACTGTCAAAGCTTGCCATCTGTGACAGAGCTTGGCATATTCCATTTGCAAGGTAGAGCATGCTCAATAGACTGTTTTTAAACAAATGGTCCATTTCTTGATTAGGGCTCTGTGTTCTGTTACTGTGGAAGACTTTATATCATAGTTAAACTTCTTGCTTTTTTTTCCTTCTTTTTCTTCTGCTGGGGTAAGCTCGTTAGGAAATGAAAACATTAATGATTCTCAAACCAGTCCTTCAGTCTTCTGTTAGACTTTTGGGGAAAGGTGGGGAGGAGCTGATCACATATTTATTCTTCTTCCTTCCCCCCGTTATCTTAATGTATTTCTTGTAGGGCTCATACTCCCACAAGCCTTTTATCTGATTTTTTTAAGCATTGAGGGGCAGGGATGGCATAGTTTTGAAGTATAGAAGAACAAAAATTTAAAAGTCTCAGGTGACGTGCAGCAGGAGCATGTGCACCTGGGATGAAAGATTGAACTGGTCAGAAGAGTCAGGCACCCAGGCTCCTGGGACCGGCCCTGCAAAATGCCGTGAAAAAAGTCCAGCGTTGCTTATCATTCCAAAATATGCTTTGTTGCTTTTTATTTCCTCCTTCTCTGGCAGACCACACAGGGCTTGTTCTGAAGAACATTTTCACTAATCTGATCAGGCAGCCAAATACGCCGGGAAAACTGCTTTAATGATCCCACTAATTACCTCAAGTCAATATGAACTGTATTATTAGACTGAGGGAAAATATTCCATTAGGTCTCCCCCTTGGGAGTTTCTCCGCTTTGTGATGTCACCGAAGCCTTCGCCCTCTCGCTTGTAATTAATTTTATTTACACACGCAGGCACGCACAAGGTCACACCTGCACAACCGGAGCTGGCCAGGGAGCTAGTGGCACTCAGGCTTAATCAGATCTGTCATAATTACCATTCTGCATGTTTCTGACACACGCTGTGAAATATTTCAATTTAACTGCCGCTACCAGCACAACCAGATGTAGTGTGAGTGTGGCTGCATTGGAAATATTATTCCTCAGGATAAACTCTCTCCTCCTCCTTTTTCCTCCCACCCCCTCTCCCTTTTACAGCTAATGTGGCACAGAAGCTGATGTATCCTGTAAATCTTGAATGCAGTGCTAGATTGATAACAGCAGATTAGACAGTTTAACCACAAACAGCTTGTTCATTTTTCACAAATGAAAACCACATGTGGTGTAACTAAAATTTCAGGCTTTTTTTTTTTTTGCCCTCCTCTTTGGTTGTTGTTTCCTTTTGTGTGTGTGTGTGTGTGTGTGTGTGTGTGTGTGTTAAGGTCTGCCTTTAGCTGTAAAGGGGCGAAATAAAAGAGTAAACATACAGGGGGAAGAGACACTGCTGTCTTTGGAGATTATTTCTCCCTGACCTTTATTAAAAACCTTCTCTGTTTTGGCAAAGAAATCAGATACCGCACAGGGGTTTGTCACTCATTTTGAGACTTTCTAATCTCTGGGGTTTATGCCCACTTATTAAAGAAGTCATCCTACTGTGCTGGTTTTCCAAATAACAGGCCAGCAAATACCTCACTTTAAGAAGAGCTTCTAACCAAAAATGTAGTCTTCACTGCTACCTAAATTTAGCAGAAATAAAATTTTCTGCCAAAGTTTTTCACCATGGATTTTGTCTCCTTGCTAACCCTTCCCTCTACCTCTTCCTTTGGGGAAAAGATTATTTTTAAAAAAGAATCCCCAAGGTCTTTAGAAATTTTTGGAAATGGAAAATTGATCAGTTTTTTTTTTTTAAATATTCCCATATTTCTTTTGAAAACAGATAATGAAAAATTAAATATTTTCTTATAAAAACACTTTTTAGGAAACTAGAAATTTCTGTAAATAGTTTTGCATTTTTTTTCATAAATCCATTTTTTCAGGTAAATTGTTCAGCTTTCCCTAATTAAACAGCCATCAGTATTTGGTAAGGTGTTTTTTTTAAACCATCTACTCTTTAGTAGATCACAGTTGGCTAGTTTTCCTACACAGAGAAAAAAATCTATGCTATTTTGATAGAAAGTTTTAATTATAAGACTCTAAAACAATTTTTGCAGCAAGGAAAAAAAATGTTAGTGTGCAGAATGGAACTGAGCAGATTCTCCGAAAGCTGTTCCAGGTATTGTCAGGCGGGAGGAGTGGTGCAGTACATTGGTTAGAAATTAATCAAATCTAATCTGTAGTAAGGCTTTCAGGAGAAGTTTAAAAAAAAAGTAGCTTTAGTAAGAGGCGGTTTTATCCATTGGCAGTGATCTGTGATGCGCTGGCAATATTGAAAGTGCAAGACTCAGGGAGTTCGAAGTCAGTCACAAGAAGGTGAACAGGACAGGTTTTGAAAGCCACTGAAGGTGCACCTTGTAGCGGGAAATTTGGCTATGTAGATGGCCCCCAGGCTGCTGCAGACAAGGTTAAAGACCCATGCTCATACCAGTTGGCCAGCAGCTGCTGACTGCATTTCTGACTGCGTTTCTGACTGCATTACTAGTTTCTCAGAGCTGAGTTGGTCGGTGCGAGTGTGCCATCAGTGTCCCTCACTGCATGGCAGTGCCATCTCCATTAGTGGCTCCCCCAGGATCCGGGCAGGCCCCGAAAAAAGTGAAAATCTTATTCTGGAGGTGCACTCAAAGCCCTGGAAGTGCTGTGGCTGCAGATATCACAAAAATAAGTCTGAAGTAAGATGAAGAGGAGGACAAGAAGGGCTCATATTGGACGAAGCAATGCTGAAATGAACTGTCAAGATTCTTGCGAGGATCTGGAAATACAGCACTCATTTCTCCAGAAAGCTGTTCAAAAAATATCATGCAGTTGGGAAGCACTGGATTGCCAGAAGAAGAAAGTATGGTACCTTCTCTCACCTCCTCTGAGTCTTTTATTTTTAGTTTTTCTTTTTTAGGTAGAGGTGTTCTGGTTCCTACACTCCAGATGTGTGAATCAACTCTTCCCCAGGCAGCACCTGCTGTCTGCCTGACAAGAGGGGCTGTTTCTGGCAGGATGGATTTTCTTAATCTCTCTTCCTGCTTTCTATACCCTCACCTTCTGTTTTGTTTTTATCTCACCGCCTTCTCTTATTCCTCTCAGTATGGCTCTTCTCTTAGTTCTCCTTGGACTTTTCCCACCCCTTCCTGTCCCTTAAACACCCTCACCTCCCACTCTTGCGCCATCTTCCTTTTTATCCTGTCCTACCCCTGCCCCCTGCCTGCTGGAATCCCACCCCAGGCACATCCCCACGCACAGCATGATCTTGTACACATATTCCTTTGTGTGTGGGGCATAGTGTGGGCACTCCATGCCCTTGGCCATTGCTGGACTGGTCACCAGCACTGCTGGCTTTTAGGGTGAAGCATTGTTCCTTTCTCTGCATGGTGACATGGATTTAGCCAGGAAAAGGGCCATACTCTTGTTTTCTCAGGTTGCTTGTACCTTCTGTGAGCAGATCACTGATTCAGAAGGTTTTTGAAGATTGAGTATGTCAGTGTTTTAACTATTAATAAAAAGGAGGAAAGTTTGAGTGAACTGTATGAGAGTTAACTAGGGGCATAAAAGAAAACAAAGCTGTGGCAGCAGAGGCGAGGAGGAGGCTGAGGAGTTAGCGAGCAGCCTGTGGTTCCCGGCTGTGGGGGAAGCAGGGTACCAAGTAAACAGCACAGAAAACAAAAGCGAGCTCAACCCGTAACTAAACAGGAAATGACAGGGTAGAATTCCTGCTGAAAAACCGAGAGCTGCTAAATATGTAACTGCAGAGAATAAAGGCATCTTGTGCAAACACAAATATATGGTAACGGTCCGAGAAGCGATTTGTTAAAGGAATGACCAATTACAAATCAGGTGAAGGGCTGCTGGGCAAAGGCGGGAGTAAGAAATAATAGATGTGTGTTTTCTCCCCTAAACTGCATAATTCATACACATTACACCTGAAAGAATGGTGCAGGATTTCTAGGTGCAAGGTGAGAAAGGAGATGATATTTTGTTCCAGATATATTTTTATTTTGTTATTCCTAATAATTTCTCATTGCATCCATTTTTTTTATTTTCCTCAAATTTAACCTCTAAGTCAAACTTCTGATTTTTGGTTATGCATTAGCCTGAACTGTTGGCATCTATTGAATAGGCTAGAGCAGGCATGCAGCTAGCTAAGTGGGGAAAATTCCAATTTGCAAATATTTATCTAATTTCAAATCTGCCAGATTCTATCTGAAAGCACATTGTTATTCTCATATATATCTCATTTTTATTCCTATGCAGTGTTATGTTCCCTTACTTCAGGATGGAATTTTAGAAGCATTTAAATATAGTTTTCAGAATCTTTGTACAGCAAAGATGTTTGAACTGACAGTCTTTAGCAGAATTCCCTGAAGTTTTGGACCTCAACTTAGCAAGATTTGCACACATATCAGTTAACATCTGTGGGTTTGCTCAGGTGACTGGTTATTTTGCTGAGCCTGGTGCTTAGCATCTTTAGTCCTATAGCATGCAAGAGAAAGCTCTACTGATACAGGAAGTTTCCACTCTTTTTGTAAGACCAGTTGTTTAAAATAAAAAAAAAATATGAAAGGCTTGGATTAGTTTCTTTATATTTTTTGCTTTAAGGAAGCCAGTTTACTTCAACTCCAATAAATCATTTGCTACTCCTATTTTATATAGAGTCTAAAAGGATTGATCTTTTTCACCTGAGGAATAGGATGGGCAGGATCAGGGCACAAAGATACGTGCTGCTCCCCGCAGTCCCTGACTTAAGGGCAGAAGGTACTGCTGAAACTGCTGTCTGGAAATACAGCTGGGACTGGGACTCAGCTGGGCTGGCACTCTTCTTGGCAAGTGAGGAAAATTGTAACACTAAGAACTGCTCTCTCTAGGAACTTTTCCCTTGTGGCTGTTCTTGACCTCATCCTGACGGCAAACTACCTGGAAGCACTCTTGTGTTGGTTCCCACCCAGGAGAGAGAAACGTGATCTCTCCAGCTCCCCTTTTGATCCAGATTTCCTATTATTTTAAGTTTCTGCCGCAAGCAATTGTATTCCAAGTAAGGGTATTTTAGCTTTCTGAGGATTTCACTGCTTTTCTTTTTCCATGGGCAAGATATGTGCTTCTGGCTGCTCCCTTCTCATTTGCTGGGAGGCATCGAACTCTCACAGGTGTGGATTTTAAAGATTTTTTTTTTTAATCTGCTTTGAGATAATGAATGTTATTAATTTTCTGACTGTTTCTGTGGTTAACAAAATCTGGAGGAAAGTCAGAGAAAAGTTTCTTTTTAATTTCCTTAAGACTCGCCTTACCCTTGGCTTTATCAGGGCATTAAGTGTTCTTCACTGTGAAACTAAGAGCCACAGAATCCAGCTTAACTACAAGAGACAAGACATTTTCTCAGAATGTTTAAATGTCTAATTCAAATCTATATGAAAGCTTTTGTTAGGCTGTGAAAATTTGAAGTGATTTCTGAGAATGGATTTGAGCTGTGTATGTTTTGGAATGATGTCACTTGTTGGAATATCTTGTCAGCTGAACTGCATTTACAATGAAGTCCAAATATCTGTGAGCCTGTGATTCCTCAATGTGTGGTAGATCTTCCCCTGATCCAAAATGAATTCTGGAAAGAAAAAAAAAACACATGTGACAAGAAGTCATGAAATTAAATTGCTCCATCTGGGAAATTATAATATTAAAAAAAAAATATATATATAACAACATGATGGGTAAACATATAAGTAATTACAAAAGTGACACTTTGGCCCAATGGCTCTTTTACTGGAAGTCTTTTCCCCCAAAGCAAATGTTAAATCTCTTTAAGCAATGTAATAATAAACATTTGCTGTTCACTGTAAATTGATAGTAGTAAAAAAGATTTTTAAAATTGCCAAGCTCTTTCTACTAAAGACTCTTCTCTAACTAAACTGCAGATATAGCTGCCATACAAAATTGATTGCATGTTTAAGAAAAAATAAATGTGGGCTGTTAAGGGTCGTGGTTGAATTTAGGGTTGTATTTACTTTCAAGAGACACATTGATATTGCAGTGAAATCAGTACTTCTTTCTGCTTAAATAAAAGATAAGGGGCTGATATATATTATCAGTCACCCTCTGTGAAACCCATTGACCCATTTTATATGACCATACTATAAAAAGTAATGTACCAGACTAAGACTGGCTTATTTAATAATTAGCAGGTAGGGGTTTTTTCTGTGTTTTTTTTTCTTTTTTTTTTTTTATTGTTAAGTCCATTTTAGTCAGATGTTCTCTCATGTTTACAATGCCAATTGAATCAGGTGTGTATGAAAGAGGAAGGATCTGGAGAAGAAGGCAGAGTAAAGCTTCACCTATTATTTTTTGCATCTATTACTTTTTTCTCTTTTTGCATATGAATGTAGTTGCATTTTATATAAGATTTTCAAAGATATATACATTGTGGTTTTGATGAGGGCTTGTGCCTATCTATCATTGCTAGGTAATTGAAGGCAATGCTGTAAAAAGATACATTTGAACAGGGGAAAGAAAAGGTGAAGGAAGCTGGGAGCAGAGAAACCAAGCTTTGGAGAAGCCCTTCATTTAGATTATTGAATTTCCTCTGTACTCAACTAAAAAGTAATGATACTTATGTGTTCAGTCAGGTTTAGAGTTACGGGTTAGGTTTTTTCTGTCCATGAGCTGGTGGTGTTTGCAGTGCTCATACACAGAGGACACACAGATACAGCCTCAGACCTTAATCTAGGCAGATTTTTGCAGGCACTTGGCCACTCACCATGGCTCCGTGTAGAAACAGAGGCGTGGTACGACAGACAAGGCTGTGGGAGCAGCACAACAGCTCTCCACATCATTTTGCTTCTGTACTTGTTGGATGCTTGTCATTGAATTTTAGAGGTGGCTTTCGCAAGTTTCCCTTTCCTAATCATCTGTTTGGAAGTTCACAAGAATAGAAATATGTATTTAACTTTGAAATGCTGCAGCTAGGGAGAGGAAAAGGCAGAGGAATGAAGAGACATTAGGCATCCTTTTCCCCTAAAATATCACTGAAAATTTGTGTACCACTGCTAGGTATTTGGTCATTTGTTTTTCACCACACAGACGAAAGGTGGAGGTACCATGCAGACAGATGGTGTAGCTGAATAATAGGTTGGATAAGAAAGTTAAGGAATGGCATAATCTGTCTCAGTATTCTTCAAAGGAAGTTTTTTTCTGCCAGTGAAGTTTACCTTTATTGTAAAAAGCTGTATGAGGTTGTGGGGTTTTCAGTTTCAAATCTCATCTATGATGATGGTAGATACAGATTTACTTAAAATCCACATCTGGCTTCCCTTTTCAACATTCTAGTAATGAAAGCCTGTAAAATAGATGAACCAGGAATATCTGGAGATAAAGGACAGATTCAGGTTTCAAACTTTCTCTGATTTAGGACAACGTTCAAAGGCAAAGCCTGAAACTTAAGGCTGATTAGTGTAAATAAAATACTGATGCAACCATTGTTCTGGGTAGACTTATTATCACTTTAGGCCACATATGAAGAAGAGAATTCATATTCTGGTATCTCCACTCATCTTCTGGAACCAGCTGAAAATGAGCTTTTGTTTCCGAAGTTCAAGATGCACAATTTTTTTTTGAAAAATAGAGAAATCCCAAAGTATTGAATATTTGCTGCAGTTTTTAAAACTATTCAAAACTATTATATGCCTCACTGAAGGAAATCAGTGCTTAAAATTTCCTGAAAAAATAAGCTAAAATGAACTCTTAACAAATGTTTTGGTCAGTATCAAAAATTGCCAAGTCTGGTAGGTTATTAGTTTTCCTAGATCTTTATAGAAATACCCAGTGGCCTTTCTTTTAATAGACTTCAGTTCTTCTCTGAAGCACTGAAGTCTATTCAGCTTTGCATAGGAGCTAGCCACGACACTTTATGTATTTTAGGAAAGATAAACCTGCAGTCAGAACGAACTTTCCTGCAGCAGGAAATTCCAGAATAACATCTAAGGGTAAAAGAGGACTGCTCTTGTCATGTAGGCTTGTTCCCATGTCTGAACCCACAGGTATTTCACACAGAAAGAAGTCAGGTTTAAGGGATCTTAGCATGAAAATGAATTTTAAATTAAATGCTCTGTTCTTACCCTACAGTGGGTGTTCCCTGTTTTCCCTGTTCTATTTTTTCAGATAATGTAAATGTAACACAAACAACATTTCCCAGAGAAAATAAGCGGTGTCTATTGTTACTTATTGGTCATATTTGTTTGTGCTGAAGTGGCATTTGCTTATTTTTGCTTCTCAATGCCATATGCATGAGTTTACTGATTCAGAACTCCCAGAATTTTTGATCCTGTTCAACACTGTGAGAAATCTCAGTTGAAGGGTTTAATGCATTTTCCAATCAATGTGTAGGGGAAATTTGGCCTTATCAATTTAAATGCTGGAGATCCTTTCATTGCATTATGGAAGAATCTTCTCTAAGCAGAGATTATTCTTAAGAACTTCATAACATTTAAAGGTTAATATGTTAGGTAAAGAACAATATCTTAAGACAAACATTTTTATTACAGGACATGAAGGGATAGTTCTGATTAAATTACATGATTATTTGAATGGGAAAGAAGACAAAGTGCATCATTTCTTGCCCTCAACTTTAATGCCTTTAATCAAATAATGACCTTCTGGAAATAGTTAATTTTAAGCATTTGGAAAGATCAATACCACTTTGCCACCAAAAAATGGCCCAGATGATGAAATTTGATGTATTTAAAGTACCATTTCACCCTTTTAACCTAGTAAATAATTTAAAATGCTTTCAGTACTCCTTTGCTACCATTATGTATCTCACTCAAAGTATTATGACTTTTCCAAAAGCAACCTTTCCGTGCAATGTGCAGCTTGCAAGTTTAATACTAAAGACTAATACTATATGCATATATGGTAGTGGTTGTGTTGGCCCTTTTTCTTCCCTTGTATATGTGGAATCTGTTGAGTAAAGAAATAGAAGTATCTAAGATGAGTGCAGCCGTTTGGAACAATAATGAGATTGTAAAGCAAGTTGGATGGCTTTTGAAGGGGAAAAAGTCAATATTTAAAGTTTAGTCCCTGAGTTCTTTTCCTTTGTTTTGTCTATAAGCTTTCCTGTTAAAGGTGAAGGATTTGGATTGCTCAGACAATTAAGAGCCCATTTTACCAAGTGTAATTTCATATCTGCGTTCTATAAACTGGAGTGCCTTCAGCATTGTAAATAATAAAAATTGCCCTCTATTAGCATGTTTGTGGGCAGATTAAAAACAGTCTTCATTAGCATAAGTAACACTTACAGATTCTTTTAAAAGTAGAAAATTATTTGTTGAATGATAAATTGCTAGCTTTCTAGTTAGTTGCTGAAAATGTGCTCATTCAAAATGCCTACTTTAGTTTAGTCTACAATACTCAATTTTTTTTTAGTTAGAAGTACTGTTTAATGGATTATGTACTTAGTCTTTGTTCACAGTAGATGCTAAAATGCAATTCACACTTTCTGCTAAAATGTTTGTATCAAATACCTTCCTATTTAGATTGATTTCTTTTAACACCGTATATTTTTATTATACTATATGCCCCAGAGAATGATACAAAATAATCTTAAATATACTATAACCAAAAAAAAAAACGGAGCATGTCTTAGCATTGATACTCTAAAATGCTTTCCCTTCTTAGCGTTAAGCTACAGCCTTTCTAAAAAATGCTGAAGTCGTTGTTGTTCTGTAAGAAATATTCATCATTTGGCAAATTATTATCAATGTAACAAATTAACCAAACAAGTTCAATTGCTTGACCTTGTAGCCTTCCCTTCTCAGACTAGATGTGTTTGTCGCTGATTTGGAAAGCTTTGGCCAGAGAACATTTTTCATGATTGTAATGTTATCCTCTTTGATGTAATTAGGGTAGATATTTTCACCTTAGGTGTAGATTTTTTTTCCTTTAAGTAATAAAGAATGGAAGAATATTTTATTAGAAACTCTATGTGAAAGAGCAGATTTTATTTAAGCACAGCAGAGGTCTAACTGAAAAGAATAGAATTTGGATATATGGATAAAATGCATAGACACTTTCTTTAAAATAAGCATGCTCATGGGTATTGCAGAGCCTGAGTTTTGGCAGTTATCCTCTTTGCGCTTTTCCTGCAATAGTTTGGCAGTTCGGCTTTCACAGGTTTTTTTCCTCTAATGTCTTGTGTTTCTTTACTAAATCCCTATCAGAAAACCAGACAGAAGACTCTTATTTATTTTAAATATCTTAGGTTTAGCATCTTTTTTTTTTTCACCATTTTCTTGCTTACTGTAGCAAGACCTTTGCAGATGGTACTTGGTTACTTGAAAGTGCATAACAGTATTTTCTTTGTAGCAGATGGATTTAAGACTTTTAGTTCCCAATAAATGTAGGTTTACAATACATAACTTTACAGGATTTGTGTTGTATATAACAGGTTTGAACATATTATCTCAGAATTCATCTGCATGGCATTTTCAGCTTATCCAGGGCCCATGCCAGTATTTTAAGTAATAGGGAGAGCATAGTGATTGATAGCAGCTAAAGGCGTGATTTTGAATAGAAACAAAGGTTTTAGAACAGAAGGTGTCAAATTAAACTTTGTCAGTTTGAAAAGTAGTAACATCCTGAAAGTTCTCCAAACATATTTACATGTGGCTAATGTTTATATTTTGCTTTGTACTCTCTTTATATTCAGTGTAATGTTGCCTGGCAAATTTACTCTGTTTTAAAATCAAGGTTGTTCCCAATGTCATTGCAGAGTTTTTGGGGGGTTTGCCTTTCTGCATAAATGTATCAACTTCATTATTTTAATGCTGTTTCCTTAACAATGTACTCTATATGGTGTATAAACCGGTTGTGATCTAATCTGATTTATAAATAATTCCTTATTATTTTGTGGTCATTTCCACTTCCTGTAAAACTATAAAGACAAGAAAAAAAGGAAACTAGGCAGAAATTGCTCTAGACTTTAAAAGGTATGAAAGGAGAAAAACCAACCCTGTTGCATTCACTTGTAAATTCAACTGCATTATCTGCAGCACTTCATACCTTTTTTAGATCAAATAGAAACAAAACTTATACATTTTACAGAACTTAAAATTACCCATTAGAAAAGTTTGAATGATTATATTTCCTAAATTTTGTAGAAACATTTCATACTTTCTCATGTAGTTCACATCTATGAATGAGCTTTATTTCATGTACAGAATTCTGAACCAGAAACTAAATTACATACTTCTGTTTTTAATTGTTTGTCTTGAACCAAAAGAAAGCATATTGGAATAAAGTTCTTACTTTCTTAACAAAGTAAGCCCCAACAGCTTCTCTTGCTGTCCATCCACTATCTCTTCTGAGAACATTGGTGAGATCAAATTTCATAAATATATACAGAAATAAACCATGACGACCAAAAAATTATTTCTATCCTTGTAATTGTAAAAGAATTCAGTTGTTTCCATGTTTTCCATCAAATGTTTCATCAGAGTGTGTCTACTTCTTTAAAATGTGCCAAGTGGAATAGAGACATTTTGGTAGAGCAGTAATCTTTTCTGTGTACCCTGTCAGAAGTATCTGTCTTCATTATCTCAAAATCCCTGAAAGACTAGCAGAGACATGTTTCAGGTTACAATTCATCAAATAATTTTAGATAAGGCATTAGAAGTATTATTTCAGTGCAAAAATTGGGAGGAAAATATTGGAAATACAATGTTAGCTATCAGTAGTTAATAAAAATAAGGTCTGACCTAGTAAATACAGAAACAGAAAAGACAGTAAGGGCAGAAGGTATTTCTTAGTTAACAGAAACTGTTGTGAAATATATTTCATCAACAGCAAATATTATTGCCTAGGAATTATTTTTTCTACTGGATTTTTTTTAATTATAAAGGGTTTCTACTGCATTTTTAAGAAAAAACAAACCCTGTGATTCCTGTGGTCAACAGACAAAATATGTGCAGCTTCTAAATGCATGGTGCAACTTCTTCTGCAGCTTTTGTGTATGCCTTGGAGAGATGTCATGGTGGAGGCAGGTTGTCTTTTTTTACTTCCACCAAACTGTCATGGTAGACAGCTCTGCTCTTTGTTTTACCACTGTTAGAAAGAGAGCCAACAGCTTCAGTGTGAAGCCGTGCAGATTCCAGACAACCAAAGGACAATTTTTACACACTTTGGCATGGGATGGTTTGTGGCTTTGGGGTTCTTGAATTAAGAAATTTGCAACTGATCTTCAGTTAAAAGATCTAGATTGTTTTCTCTTCATCATTTTCTCCGTCCCCAAGAAGCTGCCCCTGCTTTCTGAGTGCAGCACTTTTAACTTACTGCAATAAACGAATGCTGCTGTTGAGCGTAATCCAGCACTCAGTGTCCCCATGGATGCAAGGTGAGCAGAGAGCCACGAGCAACATGTTGTTTTTGTTAGGGGCAGGGAGAGCTCGCCCTGCTAATACGTTCCAGTGAGCTTCCAGAGACCCTTGCTACTGTTTTGAAAACATGCCATACAATTCCAGCCAGGACAGGCTGAGTGCTGTGTGCTCTGTGTGAAGGCATTTGGACGCACTTTGAAGTCATCTTGCTAAACCCTGGGGCAACACCCAGCATCCTCACTTAGTGCATGGTCAAGGAATGGGGTGTGCTCCATCCCTAGGGTGTAGGGGAGCCCTTCTGCTGCCCCTGCTCTCCCCGTCTCCTCTCCCTCCCTCGCACTCCTCACGAGCACCTGGCAGATTTTGGCCCCATTTAAATTTTTTGCTTTTTCAGCTCTGCTACCACCATCTCTTTAACATTTGTCATTTTGATAGTTTCTTGGGGGCATTTTATTCTGTGTCATTTGTTCAGTTTTTCACTTATATCCAAGCAAATATACTTCAATTTTTTACACACACCTCACTAAATATTTTCATATACAATATGAATGCATTAACATTACTTGTTTACTTTTACTCTTCCTGTTGTGGCAATATTTTTATACTGCATTTATTAACTATTAGCTAAAAATATGAGTATCTTCAAGGAAATACGTATCTATATCGCATCTATGAGTCTATTGTATGTGTTAGTAAACCAGTCTGGTTAAACCATTAATCTACTAGTGGTACATATAAAAAGGACCTGAAAGCTTCTGTACATTTATATTATTTGTTGATTCAATAAAATGTCACATTATGTTTCCTACAGCATTAAGAAATAAAACTGCATGGACCTATTTTTGAAAACAGATCCTTGAAGCTAAAATAAAGGAAATATGCATGTTTTATACATGTAATAGTTTGTTCCTAAATTTTAATATATTAGAAAATTTCTGCTGATGTACACTGTCCTAGCTAGAGGGTTTGCATTCCTCTTTTAGAACTACCAGTGCACAGTTGAGAAAAAAATTCTCAATTAAATTTTAAGAAGATGTAAAGATACATTAAATTTTCGTGATGAACTCGTTTGTCTCTTTCAGAAGCAAATTAACAACTGCTTCAGTTCTTGCAGGGGGTTCTGTAGCTGACTTCATATTAAGTACCCCAAAGACTCTTAGGCACCTTGCTGTCCTTGATGTGGAAATGTATTAAGGGTATTGTAGAAGCTAGAGCACATATTCCTTCCCCCCAACCCCTAATAATCCTGTATGTAAAACTGAGACTGGTTTTTTTCTGGGTCTATGAGGACAATCTGGAAACAGTTATGTATCACTTGAAATAAGTTAATGTGCAGAGAAACCTCTTCTTGTAGCAGAAATTAAGAAGTTATTGCTTGACTGCATCTAGTCATAGGATTCCTGTCTTTTGAAGAGATATTAGGGAGTTACTCTCCCTGTTACTCCTCTACTGCTGTGATTTACGTTAGGCAGCTCTACAGTCAAGCAAACAAATAGCAGCACTGTGGTGTGAGACCAAGGGGAAGATGCTTTCCAAAATGCCTGTGGTTGGTAAGGGTCTGTGAAATGGCTAGGCAGCCTCTCAGTGCATTGGTGTTTGCTTTAAGCCCAGCCTGTGCAATGAAAGCCCTTTCGATAGGTGGGAGCATGAGAGAATGCAGCACCTCTAAGGTACACATTTTGCCCTCATTTTGCCCCTTGCAGTGTGACGAAAAAACTTAAACGTTTTGCTGATTTTGTCTTCAAGGGGTGGCTCTGTGAGCTGTTACGTTGGAAAGAAGATCCATCACCAGAAAACAGGACCCTCTGGGAGAATCTCTCCATGATCCGAAGGTTCCTCAGTCTTCCTCAGCCTGAACGCGATGCCATTTATGAACAAGAAAGCAATGCAGTTCATCACCATGGTGACAGGCCTTCCCACATTATCCATGTGCCAGCAGAACAGATTCAGGTTAGTTTACCTTGGCCAATCCCGCAGAGCGCTAAGTAAATAAAGCTTTAAA
Source organism: Peucedramus taeniatus (assembly GCA_013400575.1). Lineage (NCBI taxonomy): Eukaryota > Metazoa > Chordata > Aves > Passeriformes > Fringillidae > Peucedramus > Peucedramus taeniatus. Next base: position 301,401 of record WBNO01028892.1, on the reverse strand, counting down.
CGGAGCAAAGGAAATTAGTGTTTCTTCCCTCCTGGTCAGGCTAAACGCAGGTCTCCCGGTGCAAGATAAGAGCGCGCTGCCGTCCACCACCGCAGTTCAAAGGAGACCGGGCGACCACCCACAGCTCTTGTTTCGGTTCGCTGGTTGTGTGCAAACGTGTGTGGTGGTAGTGCAGAGGCAGCTGTGTGCATGGCAGGGCAAGCCCCGTGCTGGCTGTGCCTGGCTGGACAGGCACCAGGGCCAAAAGGCAGGGGTGTGTGGCACTGGTCGAAGGTCTTTCCAGCAGAGCAGGAGGACCTTGTGCTGCTGTTCGAAAACCAAGCAAGTACCCTCAGCAGTGGCGGCTCATCCTGGGTAGGAGTGAAGGGAAGGGGATTCCTCATCCCACTTTAACCCCAGTTGAGACTGGGGTGAGTCAATATTTGTTTGTTTTTCCTTCAGAGCCCCTCTCCCACCACCCTTGGGAAAGGAGAGCATAGAGGCGCTTTCCTACCAGGCCTGCTGACCGCTGGACCTTGGCTGGGTGCTGCTCCGCAGGTGAGCCGGCACAAGGGCACCATGTCAGGGAGAGAGAGGAGGGGATGCAAGACCCACACCATGAGGCTTGGAAGCCCCATCGAGGCCTCCTGCAGGAGCTGCACACATCCTTTTTGCTGGCACAGGCACTGCCAGCTGGGAGCAGAGCTGGCTATTGTGCTAAGCTGTGTAGCCCAGGTTGTCAGTGGGGACTGCTGTCTCTCTGAGCTAGGGACTCTTTAATCACTTCTCACAAAAGGGCTGAGGTCAGCCTTGTAACTGCTCCTTCTTTAAGGGCAGATATTACCCCATGCTTTTCCAGCCTCAGCCGAGACCCTGTGTATCACTTGTATTACCTATACAGAAAAATATTTACAAAGCTAGGAAGGATAGAGTTATCTCGCAGCCAGAAACAACACGAGTGTATATTAAAGATAAAGCAAACTGAATAAGACAATCCCTTAGGATATCAAGTACTAAAATAATTGTGAAAGCCTGGAAACTTGCTGTTTGATTTAGCAAAAAGAGAGAGAAAGATCTATATTAAGTAATAAAACAGCACTTGTTTGAAAATGTACATTGTTTTTAATAAAATCGCTTCTTAAGGGGATAAAAGGAGAAGCTTATGCACAGTATAAACATTCAACCACTATGCCACTTACTTAGATTTTCTTGCCTTGTTGATAAAAGTTGTGTGTTTGATCTCATAAATATTATTCACATATGCAGTTGCATTGTAATCTCTTAATATGACTTGTAAGAGTAAGGATTGGGAGATTGGGCCTGAGTTTTGTCTCTGCTGTTCTACATGGTAATTGTTGTAGATGCATAAATATGTGGCTCAGACACAAGTTTTCAAACTGTATATACAGAGCCTCAGTCTTACAAGAATTTAATGTGCTGGGAGTAGTCTTGAATCTCTTTGGGACAGGAGCTTTGAATGGGACTGCTCACAGATCATAAAATATGAAAAGACCTGGACAGGGATGAGGAAGGAGCCCAATTCCAGGGCATTTGTGTCAGATCTTAAAATATGAAGATCACTTAAAGCAGTGGCTTCTAAACCAGTCATGGATGTCTGTGTAAAGTCTCCACAACCGCAAGAGTCCCTATGAAGTGGACAGAATTATAATCCCTCCAGTATTTATACCATTTGTACAGCATTTTGTGCTTCTCAGCGTCTCAAAGAACTGCTACTAGAAGCCTGGAAACCACTACCAAAACACAAAAAATTGTTGAAGGGAGACTCTCAAAGGGAAATAAAATGCAGTGATAGCAACTGCTTGTTTTGCTGTGGTTGTTTTTTAATAATAACTGGTGGTTTGTACCATATGACAAGAAATTTGCTGATCCAAAATATCTTACTAACCAGTGCTTCCTGTGCTGTGCAGCAAAAGAATCGTCAACACAAACAGTAGCTGATAAATTTACTTTTGATTTTAAACATGATCTTATAGTGTACTGTACTCTGATGGTAGTTGAGAAAAACATTTCTATCCCTAGGGCTCAGTGCCTCACCGTTTAAGAATGTTTCTGAATCCATGCTTGCAAAACTTCATTTTAAGCTCTTGTTAATTATTTACATCATGATTTGCTTTATCTTATTCTTCTGATGTGCATATTGGCTCATTTTTATTGCCTGAGTTTTTGGAATGCAGCATGTTCCCTTCTAATAATAATAGTGCAACTTATTTAGAGCTTTGCATCTTAGTGCTTTATAAATATTAACTAAATAATCCCCAGCACAAACACAGAGGCAGGTAAATAGGTGTGTTCCCTGTTTATTTGTTAGGATACAGGCAGCACAGGCCTGCTCAGAGACCGAAGGCAGGAGAGGTCAGACCCAGAAAGGGAAACACAGATTTCCTACCTCCAGATCCCTTTGTCCTTGCCGAGGCTGGGTTTGACAGCGCCACGATAGGCACTTCCAGCCAGCATGTTCTGTTGTAATGTTTGCAAGTTTGACGAGACTTCAGTGCATGCTGAGGTCAGATCAGCAGTGAGATATTTCTGTACTTAAAGAGCTAAAATGCTCTTCTTCCCCCTGACTCCCCAGCCCATTCGTCTAGCTATTGCAGAGAGTTGCAGCCCTTGTTTTTGGGCAGCAGCTGCCGTTGCTGGCAGAGCTCCGGCATGTTTGCCCTCATCTGGCACTTTTCTCACTTTGCCCTTGCTACGGTTCTGGCTAAGCTGGTCAAGTTAATCCTATACTATGTCATTTAGCATTTTTTCTTGTCTGCACTTGACTCATGGAGCATGTTCATAAAAATTTGTCAGATAAACCACACCGATGTTGTATCATCGGTGCTTTTGGTCTGGCAAAGCTACAGCGTTCTTTTTGTTTTTTCTTTCTTTTCCCCTTCCTTTTTTTTTCTTTAAACTTACTAAGCCTTTGTTTGTAGCTCTGCAATTTCTTACCCCCACTCCCTCCTCAGGATTTTCTCAGTAACAAAATGTGAACAAGGATATATGTACAAAAAAATGCTGTTCTTTGTCTTGCAGCAGCAGCAACAGCAACAGCAACAACAGCAGCAGCAACAGCAACAACAACCAGGTCCCAGACTACCCCCAAGGCAACCGACAGTAGCATCACCAGCTGAATCTGAGGATGAAAATCGTCAGAAACCCCGACCACGAACAAAGATTTCTGTTGAGGCCCTAGGGATCCTACAGAGTTTCATACAAGATGTAGGCCTGTATCCAGATGAAGAAGCAATCCAAACTCTCTCCGCTCAGCTTGACCTGCCCAAGTACACCATTATCAAGTTCTTTCAGAACCAGCGATATTATCTCAAGCACCATGGGAAGCTGAAGGACAATTCTGGTTTGGAGGTGGATGTTGCAGAATACAAGGAAGAAGAGCTGCTCAAGGATTTAGAAGACAGCATCCAAGACAAAAATGCAAACACGCTTTTTTCAGTTAAACTAGAAGAAGAGTTATCAGTAGAAGGGAACACAGAGATTAATGCTGAATTGAAAGACTGATCTAAAAGTATTATTTTCTTTCAACAGTGCCGCTGGTATTTACTAATGAAATGAAAATTCCATCTTGCGTTGTGTCAAAAACCCTTATTATTCATTGTTTGGCCAATGAATCTTCCAAAACTTGCACAAAAGTTGAAAAAAAGGATAATGCAGACTGCACTAGATGTTTTACTCTATTTTACAAACTGCTTCGCAGCAACAGATGAAGCATTGAGGATTGTTTGATATTAATTTGTGTTCACTGGATACACTGTGAGTGTACCCAATAAGCATGATACCAGTGATTTTGATTCTGGAGCCTTCAGACAAGCATTACAACTTTTGTGATTTACTGTTTTTTGTTTCTGTTTTGTTCTTGTTTTTTAATTATTACTGTAGCACTCCACACTTGATCTTTGAAAAATCACATTTATTTAAAAAAATAAAAAGAGTTTGTTACTCTTGTTCTATTGTATGTTACAAAAGAACTATAGACTGTGGAATGCAGTTTAAAGATAACATATGCCAACAAATGCCTTGTATTATATGGCACTGCCGTAATTCAGATTTGTTTTCTTTTGGAAATAAAGGTCACTGTATTTTTTTTTTCCATTCTCATTGTTACATGGTTTTAGAGAAAATGAAAAAGAAAATGTGAAACACGATTTAGTCCTCATTATTTATTTGTAGATCCTGCAGCATCATGTTGTAATTAATTTTTTTGGAAGTTTCCGTTAAATGTAATATTGCTTCTCTTGTTACCATACTGATTTTTTTTTCTATTTATAAATGTATTTTGATGGGCAGTAAAACAAAGTGTCTTAAAAGTTTTAAATAGAGAAAATGTGCTTTACACAGTTGCCTATAAAAAGTGCTCTATGTTATCCAAGCAATTCATACTATAAGCTTCACTCTTATTGTTGTATGCAATTTTTACTATCATGCAAATAAGCTTAGGTAAATAAAACTAATAGATCACCTTAGAAACTTATGCAATTAATGTGAAAATAATTGATGTTTGCAATGTGTCTTCCTTTGGTTTACAATCAATTTTAAAGCTACAGCTGTATAAATTTTCTGTATAAAGGTGTATTTCTTTTTTATGAGTTTATTGCTATGAAAACACCAGTTATTTTGTTACAGCTGGCTGTTTTTATAAGTGTATCACAATTTTCTTTATGCAGAAATGTTCTGACTAGGAGTGGTTATTGACTGTAACTACACAATTAAAATTGTTTGTATGGTATGATATGGCAGGGTTTGTCTGCGTATGTGTATATCTGGGAGGAATAACTTGTTCTTAGTGCACATCATACCTTCTTGCCACCACTTTGTTCTCCTTTAAAATCACATGCAGATTTTTTTAATGACCTTCTTAAAATTTGAATTTAGATAACATACTTCAAAAAGAAACACAGTTTGGTTATGAAAATCATAACCTGTCTTTTCTTGGTTTAAAAACTTGCCTGCCCAACAGAGATAGCAGGATATTATTGAGTCAGAAGGCTATCAGGCATAAACATATTTACAGTTCCTGGCAGTAATGCACTTATAATGGATACAGCTGGTTTTATTTTACACTAGAATTATGCTAACACTGTTCCTTGCACTAATGTATAAACATTAAAAAAAAACATTAATAGTCATAAAATAAATAGGAAGGATGGGCTTTGCCCATAGCAGACTCCTTCTAAGCAAGATTATTTTTAATGATCACTAATAAGGTTCTTGATAAAGCCATAACAATTGGTGACCTCTGAATTTATGCAAGGCTCATGTCTAGGCTAAAGAGCAGTCTGCAGCTAAAAGTTATGGAGTACACACCTTTGTTCTCCTAGGAGAGAAATAACTCACACACGGTGTGACTTGGGATGGGGATTCAGCTCAGTTCTTCCTGAAATAACTGAAAGTTTTCAAAACTCAACATGAATTTCAAAGGCACAAGTTACTCTTAGCAAATGTCTTGGTTTAGTTCCATTAAGTTAATAAGGAAATTTAAAACTGCTGCAGATTGTCCTTTGTCTCAGTGTCCTTTGTGGGTCCATTGAGCAGCTCTCAGCTGCGGCACCTCTTGGCTTCTTCCAGGACTGTGTTGGGGCTGCACTATGGTTTGGGCTTGGGATCCAGTCCAGTTGAAAGAAAAAGCCTTAGTACCACTTTGGGAGGGAAATAAGCCTTAGGAGGGACACATCTATGTAATTTGGCATTGCATTCCAATAAAAAGGCAGTAAAACTATGCTCTCGCTTAAGGGACTTGTAGTAGCTATAAAACTATTGATAGCCCAAAGCTATGCTGGTCACTAAAAGGCAAAAATAAGCCTAGTCTAGGGAAGTGGCTGTGATCATGATTGGATTTCTTCCCTTATTTCAATGGCATTGTTGCTTTGTAGAGCCATGCAGATGGAGCTGGGACTGACCCCTGTACACAGCTGAGGGGCAGGGTATGTAGCCCAGGCGATGCAAGATGATTTGGTGGGCAGGACAGTACTGCTGGCACCCTTGAGTACACTCTGTAACTAAAAATGTGTGCAGATACAAGGCAGAAGGGGAAGGAAAGAGTTTCCTGGAATGTACCTCTCTCCACGCTAAACACTAATACACACAGCACTCCAAATACCAGAAGGAGGGCAGCCCTACAAAAGCATAAGAAGAAATGTTTATAAAGTAGTCTTCGCTATTTTGCAAGCAATTTCCTTTTCTTTTATCATTTTAAGTTTTATGGGTGCTGAAGTAGAGGCCATGTGTGCTTGCAGATGGTTATTATAGCTGTTTCTTTTCCATTATCTTCATTGTTCTTTCTCCTACTGTAGCTGAGGTTATCTTCCAAATGGTTCAGCCTCTGTAGTCACACATTACCTGCACAGGAGTTCGAATCATTGCCTTTTTGTGTCCCTGTGGGTGGGCTGCAAGTACAGTCTTTTAACTTGGCCTATGTGACCAAAAGCATTTTTGTTAAATCTTTAGCAGTGTTTTCAAAGGTGATATGGGTGTTAAGGATTCCAGCTTTCTGTGAATGCAAGAGATTTGTACTGTTGGGAATTCAGCTACAACAAGCATATGCCACCTTGACTCGTGGACCAGTTAGACTACCTAGAAAATTACCTTATGCCTTTTTCTGTTCCATAAGTTACTTTCTCTCACCGTCTGGTGGAAACATACCAAGAAAAAAAAAAATTCAAATGAATGAACACACCTTTCCACTTCAGCAGAGATTAAGAAATCAGACTGGAATTCTGTAATGAAACACAAAAATTGAGACATAAACCACTATTAGTTGGGAAGTTGTTAGTAAAACTCAGTGAGTAGGACTTCTCTGAGTATATGAAATGAGAATTATATACTCATATAAACGTATATATAACATGTAGTATTATATACTACATATATACTTAGAGAAGAACAGGGAAGCAATATCACTAGGAATAGACTTTAAGCTGCAAAAAAAGCCAAATGCCTGAAAAAGAGTGAACTGAGTGCTGGGAGGGGATGGCAGGACTTAGTTTTTATTATAAAACTGAAGTATTTACCATGTTTTACGTAATGGTGTTTGCCATAAAAAGTGGAGTATTTTTACTCTCTGATGATTCCCATTATTCTACATTTAACTGACAAGATTTATGTGTATATGTTAGAATCCCCAGTGTGTGTTTTTCTACCCTGAAAGAAACCCAAATAGGCCCCAGATTCCAAGAGGTCTGTGGCCTGAGGACAGTCTCAAGCCCCAGTCAATCAGCTAGTTGCTTATAATTATAAAGACTCACTACCCCACAATGCAGGGGTTTCAATTTGTGTTTTGTATAACTACTTAAATTGGTAAGATGACCCAGCAAAAGCTGTCCAAGTATAAATTATTGCACTCACTTTTGTCTTTAAGTTGGGAAGGTGCAGCAAATGGAGAAAGGAGAAGGTTCCTCCAAATTGGTGATTTTGTTGCAATGATTTACAAAGTCAGTGCTTTGATTGTGTACTGGGAAAGCACCAACTATTACTAAGTTCATTTGCCAAAGCAAATGCTCCATATGTTAAGAGCAGTATAAATGAGATATTACAGAGGCTCTACTAGGACATCAGGTATTACCAATTCTGCTTAACTTATTGAACTTGTGCTTTGAAGTCAGGTACATTGCAGAGACCAAAGGTATTTTGATTTTTACATAATGATTTATATTCTGCTTTGAATAACAGTCCCATAGCAAAGCAGGGATATAAATATACTCCCAGGCCTTTTTTTTCACACAGAGGTAATTTAGGTTGGTCTCCTCACAGTGCCTTGCGTCCACACACTCTTTTACTACAACAAATGAGCTAATAATTCAAACTGCAATAAGTGATCCTCCTTGGAGCAGGAGTAGTGCTACTTGGCAGTGAGTTTGTTTGCTTTCAGGTTCATTCGGGAGCCTTCCTGCCGCTCTGCTGCTGGCAGCCCTCCCACTATCTCAAGCTGCATTGTTTCATTTTGGCCTGACCCAGGCACTCTTCCTGCTCCAGGTCATCTTGGCCAAATGTCATCTCTCCTGGTAATAGGCCATTACTCAGGTGTATGTGCCACAGTTTAATATGAGGCAGCAAGGACTGTATGTGTCTGATGTCACCTACCCTTTCTCATCATCATTCATGCCATGAGCCCTGCAGAGTTGCTTGAATAAGCCACTTGCACTGGAAAGAGAGTGACACCTAGAGAAAACCCACCACGAGACAGGTTGCTTCTGAGCTGATGGAGTAGAGGGGGCAAGGGGATGTGCATTCCACAGGGAAGAAAGAAGGAAGGTGCCAAAAAAAGACGAAAGAATCAGAAAGGTCACAATAGTTACCCTTGCATGGGCAATCGAGCTTTTTGGCAAGGCGTGCTGTGGCAAAACTCAAAATACTACAAAGTACTGTCAAGACTCTGTGGAAAACAAACAATTGTCTCCAACTGAGGGATTTGCCCTGTCAGGCAATATCTAGTTTAATACAAAAACCTCCTCAGCTGTCCATGGCTAAAGAGGTCCCCTATCAATTTGTCCTCTGGTGCCATCCCTGTGCCTAAGATATGCAGGATTCTTTTTGCCAGCTTCTGACGTTACCATGGCAGATGCAGCTGGGACTCTCTTTCTAGGTTACTTGCTTACCCTTACAATGTGCTAAAGTAGCATCCAGGCTGTAAACCCTCTCATTTCCTCCCAGGATCACATCCAAACACAAGCAGTGCGCTTGCAGCCTCAAACCTACTTTTTGGAGCTGTCTCCTGCAGTGCTCCTTCTCCTTGGACCAGATGTGTCACAGCAAATGTGTTTTATAGCTCAGATGTTTATCATAGTGCAAGAAAACAGAAAAAACATGACTTTTACGGGTGCAGAGATGCATAAAGCACACACAGTTTAGAAGTTTTGGAGCAAGTAAACTGCTCCAAGAGGCTTCAGAGAGAGATTTCATTCTGCTGTAGTTGTCTCAAAACATCAGTTGCAATGATTGGAAATTGTGGGGGCCAGAAAAGTTCATGTACTACTACTACTATATTTGCAGAGGACCTTTTGACGGAACAGAGTTTGAAACAAAGGACACTCTGTTTTGTTATTTGCATTACCAAATAAACATTCTTTGCAGTACAAACATTATTGCCCTTCCACATCTACACTAAAGCAGGACCCTGTCCTGATAATGAGCAGCACAGCCTCAGCTATTTGTCCCTCATATGTGCCCCATCTCCAGGGGGTTCCCCTGAACGTGGCATGTCCCAAAACAGCTTCACTCTTCTCCACTCTCCCATCATCAGCCATGGCCTTTCACCTACAGTCAACATTTTCACCTGGGGAAAGCAATTTAGAAAACAACTTACCTCAGAGCAAACCAGAGCAGGGAAAGATAAACTGGGATGTCTTTTCATAAAGGGAGGAAAAGTGATTCTTTATCATTAACAGCATGGCAGCTTGCACTGTGAAATAAGTCGAGGTGTTTTTGGCTTAGTAGGAAAAATGCTATAACCCCAACCTAATAAGAATTTCATATCAGCTGGAAGAAGAGTAAAGGAGACAGAGGAGGAAGAAAAGGGAATGAGAAGAAATATCTAGATAAAATCTTATTGCAGTCATGCCTAGAGATGGCTGGAGAACTACAAGACGAGTTTAAATTAAAGAAAATCCAAGTTAGCCACAAAGAAATCTAAGTGAGGACCACTTTGTGGTTCACATACTGGATGTCCTGTGAAAATGGGGAAAGATTGAACACAGTAACAGCATTGTTCCAGAGGAAAGACTGAGAAGAAAAGGCTTGAAAAAGGCAGCTCAGCTTGCTGCACAACCATAAGTGATGCATGGAAGGTGAATGCAGAAAGAAAATTCAAAACTTCTTGTAACACAGCTGGAGGCAATGTTCAAAATTATCAACTAGCAGGATTAAAATTCAGTAAAAGGGAGCATTTTTCTGCACAACCAACTGCAACAGTACAGTTGCTGTTCACAACTGTGCTCCAAGTATAGCAAGAGTAAAGTAGGGCTCCTTTGACCCCATTTGCCTACAAAACTGGGCCATTTTTTATCACTTGTTACCACCATTCTTTCAGCTTTCCCTCTGCACAACCCACTTCCATTCAGGTTTAGCTGACCTGTTCCTTTTTCTTCTTCAAAATCCCTAAAGAAAGGTTCACACAGGATTAAAACAGAAAAATAAAAATGTATATATTTACATAGGCCTGATAGGCCATCACTCCCAAGCTTTTTAAGGATGTGCTACAGGATGGCCTGGAGAAGAATCACAGGAATGTACTGGTTTGATTCCAGATCTCCTCCTCCAGTTTTCACTGGGCTTTCTGGAACACACTCTGGGTGATGGGATGGTCACTGCTGGGGATACTTCCCCAGGGCACCACAGAGCCCATGAGCCTGACACCGCTTGCAAACACTGTTGGGCGAAAAGAGCACAGTGTGAAAGCAGATCAAAGCAATGTGATTGCATTTCACGTTTGAAGCAGCTCATTCCTGAAGCCAGAGTGAATTGCCTAATCCAATGTATCATTTCTGTGCAGGCAGACCCTTGGGCTGGCATCGTGTCCCATGGAGCACTGCTCCAGTGTGCAGCATCTGCCACTGTATGCCCTAGGGCTTGGCTTCAGATTGCCCTCCTCCTTTCCACCTCCTTTTGGGAGATGCTTTGTACAAACTTTGAAGGCCAAAACTCAGGCTGTTTCAGGCCCTTCAGGGCATTTATTACCCTCCCACTTCCTCGATTACTTGATCTTTGATCCACACTCCTGACCTTTAAAGACTCAAAGGGGCATATTTCCAGTGATTTAGCTTCAATTTCACTTGCAATTATTTTTGGAAACAAAAGTTTATCTGCTTACCCATTGTCTCTCCTCTTTAATCAATATGTCAGCTGTTGATCACAACCTCTGCCAGCCAGCCAGTAGATGGGACAATTATTCTCACAAGGACTTTCAAGTCCAGACTTTTAACCCACAGGGTCTAACACGGAGCAGCTGCAAGAGCTCTGAGTAGCAGCTGCCCCTTTTCTACTGCAGCTGCTGAGCTGCTCTCCTGATGGTCTCTGGCTACTTTGCTAGGGCAAGGGGAAAACTACCTTTTTTCCTAGGCATTAGGGTATGAAAGCTTAGTTCACTGCTGCTGTAGCAAAGGAGGTGAAATGCCGTGGTCAGCTCCCACCCAGCATGGTCATGATGCAGATCAGGGTACCTGGGGTAGTTTTTTCTACCTTGTACTCAGCCAGAAAATTAGAGGCATGAGACAAAACAGGAAAGTTTTTCCTGGCCTTGTAGTCACAGAGCACTGAGACTGGGGATAAAAACATTTTATTTAAGGCCGTATTACCCCACACCTCCTTGGTTTTGCTGTAAGCACCGGTCATCAGTATCAAACCATCTGTAGTGCCAGAGCCGAGGGATATAAAGCTATAGCTGCAAAGTGTTACTGCTGATAGTAAGAAGTTATGTGCCACAGGCAAGTCAGGCAGCTATAACTGCAGTTTTCTGCCTGGACATGTGGTCTTTTATCCACTCCTTCCACACTGGCGTCTGGCAGGGTAGGCAGGAGGGCATTCCTGACTTCAAGGAAATTCCCTCCTTCTGCTGATTTCTCCTTCCTGGATTCTTCCAGAGCCTGGTTCATGTGATTCATTAAGAGAAAGCAAGACACAAAGTGAATTCATATCCACATGCCCAGTCCTTTCACAATACCTCAAAGTGAGTTACAGGGCTGGCTGTAGGGTCAGGAAATTGTTTCAGAGGATTAGTGCAGACTTTTTTCAAATGTTCTATCCAGCTGTGTAATCAGCTGTTACATTAAGGCACATTGATGCCCCACAGAGGTGTCCCTTCCAGCACAGAGCAAGGAGTCTGCTGGGTCTGTGTAGCAGGGTGTTGATGGCCCACCACTGAAAGTGCCCCAAGAGAACAGCATCAGAGGCAAGTGAGGAACAGCACAGGGGAGAAAACATGTGAGTGGGAACGATTTCTTTGATACTGAAAAAGTAGGAGAAACAATAAAAAGAGGAGAGGAAAAAAAAGAAATAAAAGACAACAGAAATGCACACTAATACCAGTAAAATGTCTTACCCCTCATCTATACTAATGTTATTCCAGTATTTCTTCTCATGTCTTGCACAGACTTGCTACTTTTATACTCAGACAGAAAAAAAGAAACAAATAGAAGCTATTTCTTCCCCAGTGAAGGAAGTGTTTTAAACTTTGATTGACTTGGATTCTTCCAAGTTATTTTTTATTACTATTCTTTCTTTTGGGTCCATACACATGATGTTTATCTCATCCACGTATGGGAAGAGGGGGAGGAATGGGTAGGCTTGACTTGTGCTAACTGTTGACAACAGTTGTTTAATTTTTTGCAACATGCACCCAAGTATCATGAGACTGAGTAAAATATAAATAAATATGGTCTTTGGAAACCTCATACATCTTTATGGCCTACAATACCTTCAAATCATGGGAAAACACATGTTTATTTGTTTGTTTGTTTTAAAAAAAGATTTTGGTGGCAATTCTACCTCCCATCGCTGTAAACAAGGTCAGGAGGCCAAAATTAGTCTGTCCTATTTTGCACAAAATAGTCAACAACTTAAGATGTTTTTGCAATAATCAGAAAATTATTGACCGGTGTCAACACCCCCTTTCTGATAAACTGTTGAAATGTTAATATTCTTGGCAAAATTGTTTTTGCTCTAATTACTGTATCCATCTGGTCTATAAGATTGATTATACTGTGAGAATGTTTGTTCTCTTGTCTCCGGCAATGATGGGCCTCTCCTTGGCGCAGAAATAGTCCTGCCTCATCTTTACACAGAAACAAACATGCAGCAGAAATCAAACCAACACTCAGCTCCTATGGAGTTGAATAAAAATTCCATGAAGGAGTTAATACAGTAGGCATCAACTGCCTCTTGGATGGACCAACCCTTGGAAAACTATTGCCCTGGCCCAGGTGAAAATAGCTGGCCTTCACCCAGCTTGGGTATTGGTGACCAGGAAGGCCACCAAAAACCTGGGAGCCCACAAATGCTGGCATTTCTGCAGCACTACTGATTCAGCTGAGGAGAAGTTTGGCTACTTGGCAGTGCCAGGCCCCCTCTGCAACAGCTCCTTGGCAATGAGCAGCAGAGCTGTCTGAGGAGCAGAGCGCTTCCTGTCCGATCTTCCATCAGCAGCTGCAAAGGCTAATGTTACCTGGATTGGATTGGCTATTTCTGGAGCCAATGTCTAGTATATGTGCTAGCTGTGGCACGTGCCAATAAAGACCCAGTAAAAGTAATGTCAAGTATTAATCATTATTAAATCTGATTAAAATGGAACAAACCATGACAAAACCCCCATATGTTTTCTTCTGGAAAAAANAAAAAAAAAAAAAAAAAACAAATACAAAGCCAGTGGAAAAATGATTGCTTTATTAGAAAAATCTGCTTTCTCATGGCAAGTATGAGAGAAATTTAAAATCGTATTTGATTTTGTACTAGTATTTCAAAGTAAATTAAAACAAGTCATAACTCAAAAAATTTATTTTCTTTGAGCATTCTTGCACAGCACCTGAATATTTTCATTTGCTTTTCTCACACACACAAAATAAAATTCAGCAAAAGCATTTATTTTAGAAGTACAACTCTCTGTTTAAAAAAAATTAAACAGCAGCAATTATTTTCCAGATAGTGAACTATGTAGTCATGTCTAAAGCATTCAAAAGCCACTGATACGTGAGCTGAGATTTCCTTCCTAGGTTTTTCATTTTAAAAAAGATTTAGGGTCTTTGTAAAAATATTCCAGGTTCTTGACTCCATAGGGTGTACTCAATGCATATGATTATCCTTGCAGAAAGAAGCTTAAGGGCTAGTAACTTCCCAAAAGGAAGGAGGACTTTCTAGATATTGGAGGGATGGCTTTTTCACAGTTTTAAATTCATGATGTATGAATACATATAACTTTTCTGGAACTGGAACTGCAACACAGCCTAGAGAGCATCTGCATTCATTTGTGCCTTTGTGTTAACCCTTCATTTGTGCCAGCAGGGAGTATTAAGTTGTACCTGATTAATACAGGCTGCTTCCAGTGTCCCAGCTACTGTACCATGCAAGAACATGTTCAGAAGAGTTTAAAAAGAAGGGGGAGAAAACTAACAGAAAAAATTGTTATTAGATTTATTGGAGATAGTATGGGAGAATGAGGTTTTTAAGTGAAATTCCTCCTCAGAAAAAGATGCTGTATGCCCGCTTCCTTAATGTGCTGTTACACTGCTTAGCAATTTATTTTTTTACACCTGAGAAATATTTAAGTGGGAAGATGGTGACTGTATTCCAGTCTTTACATAACATCTCTCCCTGTCTTCTGCTGGGCTTACTTTCTCTTCCCATTTCTCACAGCAGTTTCCAGCCTTAAGAGCCAGCACAATGTCTTACCATTCATCTCATTGCATTAGTAGGAAAAATGCTGGAAGACATCCCATAGGACAAATGTAGTAGAAGTTTCTGCAGACTTCTTTCTTCAGATAGGGTTTCTCAGGCTTGACATCAAGCACCCAAGACTTCTACTCTGCCAGAACTTCCTCACGTCTTTGTGTCTGGTGACCGCCATTCAAAGGACTTCCCACCCACAAAAGACAGGTTTTGGCTATTGCAAAAGTCAGGGAGCAAGAAGATTCCTTTCAAAATTAGCAAAGTTGTAGTTAGGTACCTGGCATATGTAAGTCTGGGGTAGCTTATACTGAATTCAGAAGGGATTTCTAATCAAAATTTGAACTGATATCTATTTTTAATTTTTTTTTTTCAAAAAACCTTTTTCAAGATGTATGATTCTAGCAAACACCATGGCAAACATATCCCAGAAAGTTTTGACACAAAAATCTCTAAATCGCAGAAAGAAGGATTGAAACTTACAATCCTTATCTAGAACAAATACAAATAACTCAGAAAAGGACACCAGCAATTGTGAAGACCCTACATTCCATCAAGACCAACTGGGAAATCCAGTAGTTCAGAGATAAATTAGAGATTTTCTAAATATTAACCACTATGGTTACTCTTTGTGCAGGGATCTGAGCACTTTCCTATCGTTCCCTGCACAAAATACATGGAGAATTGCAGTGACTGAATTAGGCTTAATAATTTCCTGTCTGCCTGCAGACCCAGACTGACATCCTGACGCTGTCCTATGCTGGAGGACTATTTTAAAAGCTGCCTTTACAGGCATGCTGGATGTAATGCATTCTTATTTTTAAATGAAATCTTTGATTATGGAGAACAAACCCATGGCTAGGGAAGCAAGCTACAGAACCACAGTCTGTGGGGGACCATGCTTATCGCAGCAAAATCGCCTTCTCAGTGTTCAGCATTGCTGCCGTGTCATGTTACAGTAATAACTGCAGATGAAGAGCTTTTAATTCATTGATAAAAGCAGAAGGCTGGAGTGGCTGGCTAGCTGTAATGAAGCTTATTATTCTGCAGCTAATTTGCCGATTATGTTAGAGTTTTATTTCTGAGCACTTGTACCAGAAGACAGCATTATCAACATAACATCTAAGCATAGAAGGTCCTGGGAAGAATGTTAATGAGCTGTCACCTATCTCAGCAAAGGTCCCCATTATTAATAGTGAGTATCCTAAGTATAGATCAGAAACTCTCCCTGAAGAGTGTGCAACCTGTGTGAAATATGATTGCTCATTTGGAATATAACCAGAAAGTAATGGCAAAGTCATGTCTCATTTAAAAGATTGTGGTTTCTTTAATGATGGTAAGTGTATAAGGGCTCAGATGAAGCACCCTGGTGTGGCAGCAGGATTCCCACACATCCCAGCAGCCCCAGGTGGAGACTTATCCTGGGGAAAAAGCTGCTTATAAAGGACAACTTTGTTTTTCCCTATTTCTACTTTCTTTAACACTTCTGTTTCTTTTTTCTTACTCTCTAGAGGCCAGGAGTCCATGAAGACTACTGAAACACAGAAAGTCATCCTTTCTCTTACTTCTACCACTGAGATCCTCCAAAAGCCTGAAATAGGATAATAACACATCTATTTTGTGTCAGGGAATAAAAGCAATGTCTTGATAGATTCACAGGTAAAGGATATGGCATCTGGGGACCCAGCCATCACCAAGATCCAAGCAGACATTTAGTCAATCACATACAATCATGGCATCTTCCCAGAAATAATGAGACAGGTTTTTGTTATCCTAAAATTCCTTCAGAATCTCACCAGGAAAAGGAATTCTTCCATGTACTCTTGCTTTGCTATAGCTGGTCTCCCACCATTCCCAGACACACAAGTCCAGCTCCTTCTGTGTGCTTAGCAGAACATAACAACATCTTAAAACAGCATCTCCTTGGACCACCCTCTTTCAGGAAAAAATATCACCACTGAGCTTCCTTGTGTCTTAGGAGTGAGGAAGAGCAAGAAGTGTTTTAGCTGTTTGGAAATTTTGTAAAAATGTCTACTTGTTGCTAAGCTGATAAGAAGGTCATATATTGAGTTAGACTTTAGCAGGTTCAAGCTAGACCAAAGCACAGCAGATATTGCTGTAGGATATACTTTGGGTCTGTATGTAACAACACTGTAGTTCAGAGAGGTTATTTATCCTAATCCACAGAAGCCCATAATTGCTTTGCAAGCTCACTGCCTGTTCAAGGGAACTACAGGCCTGAGAGTTTCTCGCCTGTGTTGTGTCCAGCCAGAAAAATTGATCTTCTACCTCTAAGGAAGAAAAAAAAAAAGGAAAGAGAAAATGCAAAATTCCTCTCATTTTCTTTAAAACACAATACTCAGCAGCAGGTACAGTCTCTTTCTCTTTCCTATTCATTTAAATATTGATGTCGAAAAACTTGCTGTCATTTCCTAGTGGCAGTGTGCTCTGGTTGTTAAAATCAGTTTAAAATTGTACTTCATGATTGATTTGTAAAAGCATCAATTCCTGGAAATATTAACATCAAACTGATATAGCTGACATCAGATTATCATTGTCTGTCCCCCCACAGAAGGAGCTGTGGCAAGCCAAGGGGTGAGCGTGGTTGATCCTGAGGGCTTGAAGCCCACTGGCTATCCCAGAGGAGCTGTGCCTAGGGGTGATATGGCCATAGGGGCTGGATGACAGGGGCATTCCCTCCTTCCTTTTGGGCAGCTGGCCTTTGCCATGCTAGGGGCCACCTAGAGCCAGGAGGAAGACTAAAGAGAGTTACCTCAGTCATGAGATTTTCTTAAATCTGACCCTTGCTTTTTTCCAGACAGGGACATTTGGGGGTCAATTCCACTCTAAACTGTGCTGCCTGTGCTCCAGCACATGCTGATTAGCCATGAAACACCAGGCTGCCAAGCAAAGCAGGCACACTGCATGCCAAGCAGCTTTCCAGGGCAATGCCTGAGCTGCATGACCCCATCCCATGCTGGGGTACAGAGTTCCTGCATCCCAGAGCAGGACAGTGTCCACACTCACAGAGGGGAGAGACTCACCACTGCGAGTGGTGGGGGTCTGAGATCTGGCACACAGGATCCACAGCCTTTGCAGAAGAGAATGAAATTATTTGCAAAGCAGTTGAGGAGATGGACAGCGGTGGCAAATTCCCCTTCCCGAGCAAATGTCAATGAACCAGCCCGACCTCCTGTGCATAAAAGATATTTTGTCTATTAGAGACCAATCCAAGTAGCTACAGGCAATCTAGGCTCCTTAGGGAAACAGAAGGTTGCCTACTTAGACTTATTAGGATGGGAAATGGCTGAGCAGCTGGATGAACAGGCAAAAATACCTGATAGTCAGGTAGTTACCTGATATTCTTCCAAGTGCTATACAGACAACATCCTCATTTCTCTTCAGTCCTCTTGGCTCTGCAAAACCAAAGGGATTTAGATGCTTAACATTCAGGACTTAGAAACCCAAATCGTTGAAATGCAAACAGGCAGCTTTGAAAATCTGTCTTAGGAGACAGTACCACTGATTTTCCATTAGACTTTCAAAAACCAAATGTGCTTAGGTCTGGCAAGGGCAAGTGTAATTGCCAAGACATTTTGAAGATGTTTACATTAACAATGGCCTGGCATGTGTACAGCAATGTAGAATACAGGACTCACCCCCAAAACCTGGTAAAATACAGGTGGATCACAAAACCCTTCCTTATAAGATCTAATTCAGGAAGGAAAAGATCTCTACTGCTTACACCACAGAAATCTGCACAGAGCATCTGACATCCAACTCAGCTAATGGAAGAGTCATCATTATGTCATGTGCCATTCAACCATGACAAAGTTTTAAGGAATTATAGGACCAGCTCACATTACTGTGTAGTTAATTTTTTATGGTTTTTTTTTCATCAAAACATTTTCTCAACAATCTACTCTTTGGTATTGATGGCTTTGTGTAAAGCTTTTCTCACAGAACAGTTACAAATGTTTTGTAACAAATGAGTATGTATGAATAGTTCAAATAGTTCATTCTTGTAACTCTGCATTACCTTGAACTCATGTCCCACAAACTCAGTGCAACCAGTGTATTGATTTTCTTTTCAATCTTTTCAATGATTCCTTTCTTTTCCTTGAAAGAAAGAAATACACTGTTGCTTTTACATTGGTGGGAGGCTGCGAAAAACTCTATTTAATTTCCATTGCATCTCTGAAGTCTCTTATCCTGTGTTCCTTGAGCATGGAAGCCAACATTTTCCAACAGACTGTGCAATGTTAGGCATTTGAATCCATATCTATACACGTAAATAAAGTTAGCCCTGCTTTTCAGAGGACTCTCAGATCCCATCAGTGGGAGTTTTTATGGACAGAAGACTGAATAAGCATTGCAGGATTTAATTAGTACTATTACCCAAAGGAGTGCTTTAAAGATGGTTATATCAGAGGACGCTGATACAGTTCAGCAGATAACTGTTCTTTTTTTTCCTGTGTATAAGCTTTCAGTGATGTTTAAGAGAAAAGAATATTGTTCCTTAAAAATTAAGCTCAGCTACGTACCGCTTGAAGTAGTATTCATTCGATTAAAATGTCATGCATTAAGGATGTCAATAGTCAGAAAGCAGCAAGCATAGAAAACTAGAGTCACAGTAAGAAAACTGTCTCTTCAGAGCTCTGCTTAACTGCTGACTTAGTAGAAGAACAATCAAGGACAGTTAAAAACACCTTTAGGAGTAGCATATAACACAAACCCACACAGCTTCTGAAAAGGAGTAGCACTCATCACACATATCCTTGAAAAAGAAGGAAGTCCGAAGTCAAAAACCACCATAAAATTTACGACCATCTTCAGCTGGTGCCTCAGCTGGTGTAAATCAGTGTAGCTCTGTTTGTTTGGAGGGAATGACACTGATTTACACTGGCTGTATTGGACTGCTGTGCAAATGTGGTTCTGACATACCTAAAGAAAGGAAAAAAATCTCAAAAATAAGGAGGGAGAAAGGTTTTTAAATCTACAGTAGAAAATGAGCCAGGAAATCTGTACCTGTATTTGCTATATGAACACAGATATTTTACTGCTTAACAGTCCCATAATAAAAGTAAAGTTTCAATTTAAAAGGTATCCCAATGACAATTCAAAATATTTGTGGAACAGAATTAAATTGCATGCATGTATATTGGTGTGATGGTTTGGCATATCTGTCTTTATGGAACCAGTGAGTTCAGTTGGATGCTATGAACTCAGCTTACATTGTTGATTTTGTTACATTCTCAGTTTTTACTTTATTATATATTTACTGGCTATTTGAGGCTATGAAGTCTGAGCCTGGATGTCTGTATGTGAATAGGTCAGGTAATATATTGCTCACAAACTGAATAAAATAAATATACTGAACAGATCAGCCCTAAAAAATACTAGGATGACTTCAGACCAGCTTTATGCAAAATAAGGTTGCTGCAGTGGGTTTTCTTGTCTCAGAAAAAAAAGAAAAAGATAAGACATGTAGAATAGGCATTTAAAAATAATTTGTGTAAGGGTAAAGAACAAAAAAGGAATGACTATGTGTAATTTCATGATCAAGAAAAGAAAGTTTAGCTTAAAAAAAATTAAGAAGATGTTATAAAAAGGAATCTTCTAGTGTCCCAAAAGGGCATCACTCAAAATCCAAAGGCCTGTCAGGAGAAATGCAAGAACAGCTGAATTAATTTTACAATGAATTCAGTCATTTTTGTCCTGACCATAATAAAGAGAGCTATACTTGGGAAACATTCTGCAAAGTGTACAGCTTACTTATTTAGACTAGTCTTTCTTCATGAAAGGCTACACTGGGGAAAAAAGAGTGCAGCAAACACCTTTGGGGCAGCACTTGAGGTCTCTGTGGTGATTCCACTGGAGTGGGCTCTTGCAGGGGCAGTGGCAGAGCAGGGCAATGAGCCTCTCTGCTGGGGTGAGGCAGGAACAGAGGATGGGGAAGGCAGGGGGCTGCCCTCAGAGGAGCTGCTTGTCCTATAGTCCAGGACATCTGTCCAGCACCAAAATCTCTGCAATGACCTTCAAAGACCAGGTACGGTCTGAGGACCCCCAGAGCTGCTTCTCTATGAGACCTCCAGACACACTCAGAGAGGGCTTGAGCTGGTCTAAAGGCAGTCCTTCTCTAGTTCTGCTGAATCTTACACCTTGCAGATGGCTGAGCCAGTGGGATCATTTCTCGGTTCCTACAGATTTAGTCATTCAGTCATACTCATTTCACCCACCTCTCACATTACAGCCCTGCTTTTCATCAGGTCTGAATTTGTCTGGATGTACAAGCCCCTTCCCATGAACTGAGTTCATAATAGAAAAGTTAAGCAAGAAAAACAGCTGATGGAAGAATACACAGAGGTTTATGCTTAAAATTTTGATCAGTTCTGCTTACTTTTTCAACTTTTTCTAAGGATTTCGGAGTTGGACTAGACTGAAGTGCCTCCCCCGTGATAAAATATGGAAGGCAAGGAGAGTCTGGTTAAGAATGAGGTAAACAAATTGAGTAGAAAGTGGTTGAATAGGAACTAAGATGAAAAAGATCTTCCTGACTGGCATAAACATCCCTTCAGCATGGTGGGGAAAACTGCAAAAGTGAGCAAGTATTGCAGCCATAAGTAGTGACTGCAGCGGGTGCTCACATGTGTTACAGACAGATGAATGATTTAGTAGATAAATGGCAAAACAGGTGACATGACTTCTGATTCTGACTTATGGAAATTGATACCTCTGCTGAAGTACAACCTGTTCTCCAAATCCTGACATTAAGACGAATAGCAGCCAAAAGGCAACCCCAGCATTTGATATTTGCAGGAGCTCAAATATTGATTGCACTACTTATTAATGAGTTTCATTCATAATAAATACATGGTATGTTTGCACAGAGGAGGTGTTTTCTAGGGGAGGCGTTACATGCTGCATTAAACAATGAATAATTTCTTAATCTTAAATGTGAATAAACAGCAGGATAGTAAGTGTCATGGTTAGAGGCAATTTCAGAAAGGTGCAAGTGTAGCAAGTGCTCCAGCACACCTGATGAGGCATCTCTCACTCCAAATGAAGATTTCTTTGATATCAATCACTATGTGGGGTGCTATGTGCTAGAAACCACTGTCTTAAGTTATAAAGGGTTTCCTTTTTAAGTACTTAATTCCATGTTGTTTCATTACTGTATTTATTATGGAAATTTTCTATGTTGTTCTTTTAGAGCTTCTCCTACCTTAATTATAATTACTTCTACAATATCTGGTCTTGGCCAAACCCCGATATTTTTATTCTCCATGTACAGCTATTTCAAAGAAAGTCTTTCTTTTATAGGACAGCTGACACATTTGAAATCCAGAGAATATAATGTATCATAAAACCTACACAGAATGGGCTTTTTAGAAATGGATGCTCAACATTGCCTTTCATAATGGCTGTATTCCCCAAGTTGCAGGTCAAGTTGCCATTTACTGTAATGAAACCGAATATGAGGTCTTGTATTTAGGAACTGAAACTCCAGAGCCTTCAGCATTCACTCCTCCTTTTTCCCCTATGTATTTTTCACTTCAGTTCCTAGGTGTTAAATTTCTCTGATCAGCTTTTGATATAAGAGGCAAAATAGGTGAGTATGGATAAGTAGAACATCCAACAAACAGTAAAAATTATCACTGTTTTATACTAAATGTGCAGTTTTTTCTTGCACGAATATTCTCTGAGAATACAGAGCATTACAACTGGGCTACTTGAAAAATTTAATGTAAAACTACTGTGGAATGTTTTCTTTCCTTCACAGCTAATACCCACAAGCCTCTGTTTGCATAGGTCTCAGGAGTTCATTCCAAGATTCCCTGAAGGAAAAGCAAACTGAGCAAACATGGACATACCTACACCGTCCTGCCAGCTCAGTGCTCCAGCTCAGACTCTCCACCAGCCCAAATCCGTGGCCGAGACAATCCACCCTTGTACCTGGAGAAACCCCATCCCTGGAGAGGACAGAATATTGGCCTTAGCTGCCACATGAGCCATGGTCATGCAGTGGGACAGGTATAGCTCTTTTAGACCACACAGAGAAGCAGCTCCTGCCTGCAGACAGGCACAGCTAAGA
The DNA here is from genome assembly GCA_013400575.1 of Peucedramus taeniatus. Taxonomy (NCBI): domain Eukaryota; kingdom Metazoa; phylum Chordata; class Aves; order Passeriformes; family Fringillidae; genus Peucedramus; species Peucedramus taeniatus. The sequence goes on along the minus strand of WBNO01028892.1, from coordinate 278,942 downwards.
GTACAGAGCTCAGCAGAGCTGATCCACTCTGTGCTGCTGCGGGAGGAAGACTTACATGAACATTTGTGTATAAGGGAACAAACAGATAAAACTCGTCCAAGGTTTGATATGATTCACAGAACAAACAGCAGACCAGTAAAGTATGTGCTGTAATGAAGTTTCAGCATTTTACCATCACTGTAGGCACCAAATTTCCCATATAATACTAGCAAGCAAGATTGTCTGCTCAAGAGGAGCAGACAGCAGCTCTCACCTTGTGCCTGGAGCACTGTCTAGGTCTCGGACACACAAACATTGGACTGCATCTGCAAAGTGGCATCTGCAAAGTTACATCATTGGCTCCAATGCAGATCCACTGAGACCCCAAACTCTTTTATTAGCTTCTTGACAGTGGTGGCAGCCTCTTGGATAGGAGAACCATCACTTATTTTTGAGAAACAACATATGGTACTTAGAATCCAGTGGTTGCCAGCTTGTGATGTAATTAGCCATGATCTCTGAACATCTGCACTCATCAGTTAGCCTTTAAGTTGGTGATCTATTGTTGTACATCAGAATTGAGATTACTCTTTCTTTGGGCGTGCTTTCTTCAAGAATGTTTAATACCTTTAGTTAAAGTTCTTAGCTTCAAAACCCTGTGAGTACTCTGTAGGCAGAAATCCTATTACAGATTATCACCTCGTCACACTTGAAAAGTTCTCCTGAGACTAGAAAAAGAGGACTGCTTAAAAGGCACTGTAGGACAGTGAAGGACCACAATACATGATGGTATTGTCAAAACAGAAATGGTCTCCTCAGAATAACAATGTTTACTAAATCATATTTGTAGCCTGAAACTGTCAGACTTACTGTCATGCATATGCATGAGGTAAGTCCAGTAGATTTGTAATAGGAAAACTGGAGTTTAGAGATAATAGTCAGAAAAGCCAAGAAGATGAAAATGTTTCCAAATTTTGCTAGAGATTTTCATAAGATTTTTTGAAGTCAAAGAGTGACAGCCTTTTAAGGCAAGCAAGGAATAACCATTTATGCAATGTTTGTTTTTCTTTTTGAATTGCAAAAACAAATTAACCTAGTATTTGTAACCAGTTATAACCTTGGATTACCAGATGGATTGAAAGAGACAGTAAGGCAAGAGAAAGAAACTATTAGTTAAACAAGTAATCTCATTGAAGCCATATGGGCTGTTTAGGCAATTAGGATTACTCACAGAAGAAGGGACTTAAGGAGTCTTTCAGAAAGTCCATTATCTTTGATAGCAAGGTTATGCTGGGCAATGTGAAGTATCTGGAAGAGAAATGATGATGGGAAAGAAAAAAGTTGAAAAGAAGGGTGAAACTCTGGGAATAACAATTACATCTAAAATAGCAAAATCAAACAATAAATGAATTGATACATAGTTTCCCTAGATTTCAAGAAAATACTGTTAATTAGTCTTGTGACAGCAGAAGGAGAAAGGAAACAGTTATTGTCACACATGCTGAGTGTTCAGCAATAAATCACTCTTTTTTCCTAGTTCTGTGTTAGTATTGCTCAGGTACATAACTAAGACAGGTCAAGGACATTGTTAATATTTGAGATTGTCAAGCTTAGTGCAAATAGTAGTCCAGCTTCTCAGTAAATAGAAGAAGGCTACCATGTGGCCTATATTGAATTTTCTTAATGCAACTTGAAGAGTTCCTGTCACGCTACATTCCCTGACACAGTTTCTCTGCAGCTCCTGCAAGGTAACTAACATACACTGAATTTTGTATTGAAGCTTTATTCCCAGGCTAAACACCGCACTTAAGCGTTGCCCGAAAGTTTTGCACTGGACGAGGTACCTGGAAGACAAACAGATACATCCAAAACTTCCCAAACACAGACTGGTGCAGACTGAGCTGGCTGAACTTTCAGCACAGTCAATCCTGTTGGTTTGCCCAACAGTCATTAAGTCTTTCTAGGGAATTCCAAGCAAGATTATCTTCCATCACCATATTACACCACCCCTAACAGGTTTAAAGTCTCATCCTGATTCACAGTGGAAGCTCATTATGGAGCATGAATCCTGCATGCTGTCTAGTATCAAGATTAAATCCTTCCATATGTGAGGGATGAAAAATTCTTCCTTTCTGAGAAGTTTTTTCTGGAGTAAGCAAGTTCCTTCAGGTGAAGAAATAGTTGAGCCATGTAATGAGGCCCTGCAAAGTGTAATTCAGCTGAAATCAGGTTAAGATAACCTCAAATAACAAGCAAGAAGAGAATATTTGTTTTCCCTGATTTGCAGTGCCTTTGCTATACTTGGCTGTGACACAAAGAATTGAGCTCTGATGAGCATTGCAAGAAGAGAAGATGATTGTTTTACCAGCTAGAAAGAGAAGGGAATCTGGGAAATTCATTCTTATTTATATTATTGCAAATATCTTTTGTTTTTTGGCCTGAGGAAAAAAAAAGACCAAAGGACATTTAAAGCCTGCACTTTTTTCTGTAGCATTTTCATCAGCTGACACAAAGCTGGCCAATTTATTGCTCTGACTGACAGCAGCTGATCAAGTGTTCCCACAGCCACTATCACAGTGTGAAACATTGGGTTCAAAATGGTGATGGGTTCATTTGCTGTAATTTTAAATGGGACAGAGCCCAAAACCAGGATCCCAGCTCCCTTGAACTCGAGCTGTTCAAAATTCTGATCCATATCAAAATCTTACTGCTCAGGCCCATCACTACTTAATTTACCAAGGCTGTTACTGGCACAGCACTTCATTCTGGCTGTCTTCACCATCTCTCACATGGCAGCCACAATAAATTATGCAGCTGGGAATGCAATAGCAAGCAAACCAATTGACCTGTGCAAGGATAGTGATCTCTCTCACATGACTTTCTCAGCCCCATGCTGGGCAGAGCAGCACTGCCCTCTGCCAAAGGGACCAGGGTGGATCCCCCACTCTCTTGCATGCAAGTAAATCTGTTTTGTTCAGCAAATGCTGCCTCCCTCCTGTTAGGTAGCAGTAGCACTGGATAACATTGACCAGAAAAGATTTCCCTTAAGCAGGACTGCTTCCATCTTTTTTAAGAGCCCCATTAGTGAGCAATGCTATAACACACAGGAGGACTTCTCATGTAGGGACTTAGGTGCTTTTAATGAAGCCTTCACTTCAGTCTGCTTGTATACTTGCTGGAGAACTGGATGCAGATTCAATAGCTAATGGGATCAGTATTCCTACCTCCAAAGGAAGAATGTGGTGAAATGTGACTCTGACTATCTGAACCTAAAGCCCAGAGGATGGCTCATTTGGATGAGACTTAGGAGATGCATGACAAATACAGCAAAAATGGGTTAGAAATGTGAGCCAAAGGAGCCAGCAAAGTGCACCTTGTGGCTCTTAGTAAAGAGTATGCAGCAGTAAAGGCCTGTCCCTAAATGCTGAGTGGCCCCAAATTGTCTCTTTATCCTGGCTTTTATGAGAGGGGACCCCATTGCAGTGATCCAGATGCTACCTTGTGCTCCACGCACTGCATTCTAAGGTCTTCAGAAGATGAAGCCATTGCAAGATCTCCCAGCCTTGGAGCTAACCTGAGTTTTTTTCCAAGGGTGGTACTGCACAACTTCAGCAACAGCAATCACACACAGCTCCTGGTAGTGTTTCCAGCTGACAAAGCCCTCTACAGATGGGCAGTCCTCTTTCCTCCTCACCACTGCCCTACAATTAAGTGCTCTCAAGCCACTGTTCTAACATCCTCAAGCACAAAAACCTCCCAAAGGAGCAGAGAGGGACAAACTACAAGTCCCTGGCTTAGCTCCAGAGCCTAGCAGAGCGCTGGCTTATAGATCACAGAATGACCTTCCCTCTGCAAAGGGAGAATGGGGGCAGCTCTGTTTCCTATGAGATTGGGAGCTTTCCCTCCTTCAGAAAAAGGAGCTTCCCAGCATGCCCTTACATCCATGCAGAGATTCCCAAGGGACAGACACTGAGCAGCATGGCCTATGGTAATGCTTGTAGCTAGTGTGCACCTTGCTTTCTGTCTGAAGCATCAAGTATTCACCACGAGTGCTGAGCTACATATGGTGCAAGGTATACATTATTCCACTGGCAGCAGTTATATGACACTGTAAGTAAAATAAAGTAACAGGTAGATATATTTTTCTTGTTAATCACAAACCTAATTTTCTATTAAAATGTATGAGATGACAAAATCTCAACAAACTCTTTAAAGCTATTACTAGAGGATAAAGTATTCCACCAAAGTATTAATATTAACATCATTAAAAGAGTTTTATCAAGTGTGCCTTTATCTCCAGATTGCAAACAATAGCAGCCTGAAGGAGAGATATGCCCTTGAGTATTGTGGTATGAAAACCAACAGCAGTTTTAGAGCCACATAAAGTCTTCTTGTGGCTTCAAAATTAGGAGAAAAAATTCTTGGAGCCACAATTATAAGAAGTAATAGAGTAAATGAATCTATTTTTCATCACCTTGGGCTCTGAAAAGAAAACATTTGAGAATTATATTGATAAGAGAAAGAGCTGAGATATTCAAATGCATTTAATGTTGTTTTAATTGATTAAACTAGATCAGAAGCATTTGAAAATGCATAAAGGAGCTGTTTCTGCATAAATATTCAAAATATATCTGGTTCAGAAGATAGGTGATGCTTTGTACATGCAAGTGATACAAGATATCTATCTTCCATAAATCCAATAATGTCTAGGAGCCCAGAAGATTAAGAGTCTTACATTTTTAGGGTACATTTTTTCCCCAGTCATTTGTTGATATCCCAGAACTCCTTCCCCCTCCTTGTGTGGAAGGAGTTCCAGAATTTTAGAAAAGAGATTTTAGAGATAGGAAGATAAGAAAGATTTTGGTTCTACTGTGACAACTCATGCTAGGTTTGTCCAGAAGTGTGGCAGTGTCAGTGAGTTACAGATCAAAGCATGTGAAATCCTGGATAAATCCCCCAGATGCTATTTGGAAAACTTCCTATCATCTGATTCCTAGTATCTACTTCCTAGCATGTCATTTCCAAGAGAGATCAACACCATTTCACCTCTGAGGACAAGGTCTCAGTTTTTGAAAGCACTAAACCATTGACCCAAGGATATCAGGAGCACCCCACTTGGTATCCCCAGCTCTCAGAACTCACAACACAAGTTCAGTAGAGCCTGCAATGTCCACTGCTTCTGCCCAGGTCTTGGCAGTCCTGTGCTAACAGCCCAGAAGCAATGCTTCTTCCTCTTGCTAAGATCAGAGTATTTTATAAATGCCAACATTGAATTATTTCAACAGATTTACCAAATGGGTCTTATGGGCATGAAGGGATGGTTTTAGGAGAGAGGACAGAGGTAACCAAAAGCCTGTCCACCAGAGGACCTGTACCAAGATCAAAATTCCCAATCTTGACAAGGTCCCTTTAAAATGTTTCTTTGTTTCATGATCATAAACTCAAAATAGTCCCCTTTGCCACATCACTATAACACTGCTCTGAGATGAGAAAAATAGAAGAATATTGTAGTGTAGATGTCTGTCTCCCAGCTGCATTGAGTGATGAGGCTCTCTCTTCCCTGTATGTTCATAAGAGGTAATTTCTTCTAGAGTCTCTCCATAAAAAACTCCTTACAGGGAGCCCACCATTAATCTTGAGCACAGTAAGTATTAGCCAACATGGTAAAAAGAACATTAAAAAAAATCTTGTCCCTAAGCTGTGGAAGCCTAAATAATGACAGTAATAGCATAATCTCACTCTCACACACAAAGTTGTTAACTGACAAAAACAGAGTTCATGCAAAGCAGAGTACACAAGCAGAGCAGAAAAGCACAACTTTCGTCACTAATTCCCAAATAAATAATACCAAATATATTGCTTTTAAGTGCTTCATTTATTTTAAAGAAATACTTCTAAAAGCAGTGTTCCAATGACAGGCCATGAAGAGCACTTTATAAAAGATTAATTATATCCTGAAAGTTACAAGTGTCACAGAGTAAGAGGACTGCTGTATAAAACACCAATATACCATCTTACTCAGCCACCCATTTGAGCTAGGCCTGATCCTGAATTTCCAGCTGAGAACTGGAATTATTTAGCAATTATTTAGCTGAACATAAATATTTAGAGACAGATTCTGCTAACAAATCTTGCCTCTAGGAGCCAGGCCCATAACGATATTCTTGGCACTAGTTTTCCACAAATAAATCACCCCCCTAACTTCACACCTTCTTTATTTCATTTTTACAATTTTGTAGAATACCCAGTCTAGTTTATTTATGTGATGCTGCATCTAGGAGTCTCTATACGAACACTGTTATTAGATCTAATTCTGGCTACATTGTCACCATTAAAAGCAGCCCCATGGTATTAAAACAAGAGACAGGGGAAATGGGATTCTTAGAAGCAACGGTTGAAAAAAAATTAAAATGGTGCTCTAGCTTAGGAAAGCAGAGCAAAAAAAAAAAAAAAAAAAATCCTCCTTCTCTCTGAGTTCTACAAATCTCAGCATTGCTTCCCTCTCTTATTTAGATAGAAACCAGCCAATCAACTGCCTCCTCTTGGGGGACCAATGAGGTGTATGGTGGACTAAATTTGGTAATTTAGGTGCTTATCAAGCATGTGCCAGGGAAGGCCTGATGGGGTGGAGGAAGCACAAAGCAGCTGGTGCCCAGTGGCTACCCCTGTCCTTTGAGATTTGCCTTTTCTGAAGGAAAGCCCAGTGAAAACAGCTCAACATTTGCCGCTCCATGCAAATTGTTTTGCAAGGAAACCAGTAATCAAAGCGGTCTCTTAAGCCAGGACAAAGATTTACTGCCTTAAATGGCCCAAGAGGATCTGCTGGATGTGAGGTTGAAGAGTCAGCAATGGTGTGCCATGGACCTATAACCACCCTCCCTCCCTGCCTTCCTTCCTCCCTTGCCTCTCTCCCTCCCTCCTTCCATCACTGAGACAGGTGTACTGGAGCAAAATTATAGTAGTTCAGCAAAGATTTGAAAATATTCCCCACTACCAAAGATCATTTTAAATGCATCATTCCTGGCCCAACTCTCTTTCTATCAGGCTACACAGAATTCGGGGCATCCTGCAAGTTATTCCTTGCATCTGTTGCAACCTGGCCATTTTTTTCTTCTGTGGAAAAGCACCTTTTTCAACAGCAAGCCCATAGTGCTCCAATAAAAATGGCTACTTTCATTGCTTTGTTTGTTTTCCATTTTTTAGACACAAATGGAGCATGTCACAAGTTCACTGCTTCAGTTTTCTAGAGCAGAGCTTGAAGCCTTACAAGAGGAAACAAGCTTTGAGGATGAGCTGTTTAAGTGCAAGTGGGGAAGCGTTGAGCAGGCAGGGAGAGCAGTGGCCACAAGCAATAGCACTCGGGTACAGGAGATCTGCCTGTTCCTGATGTGGTAAAGTGCTACCTTCCCTACCACAAAGGAAGTCACAGTTCAAAACATGACTCTTCAGGCCTTCCCACGGCTCCACAATGTGTTAGGGAGAGAAATAATCAAAAGCCCCCAAGGCAACCTCTGCTGCATGTCTTTGTTCAAAACAACTGTTCCACACTGCTGCAGCTTGAACCTTGCAGTTGCAGCACACTTTAATTCATGGAAATGTGCCCCAACAAAGAGCTTACCAGTTTTCAACTCTAAATGCAGAGGAAAAAGTAGCAATAGCAGCAGCACCACAGCTGAGTTCTCTATAGATGGTAAATAAATCATGGGAACAACAATCCCCAATTTCACATTAATTGTTTGGAAATCTCTACAACATCAAACATTTTGTTAAAAATCTAGAAAAAAATCAGCACAGCTCTTTTGTTGTTTCTGTTGTTGTTTTGCTTTAAAATGATTTGTTCTAAATGCAGCTTAACATGCAGATGACTGGTTTGAGACTAGTGTATTTCTTCAAGTCAGAAAAAAAACGACAGCAATGGTTTGATATGGGGATATCAGCAAAGAGACTATTTAATAACATTTAATAGATACTTGGAAGTGCACTCAACTCTTGCACAAGAATGGGGACAACCAGGCCTTGGGTTGGTCCAATGAATTTGACTCTATTTGACTTAATTTGGGCAAGAGCACTTTTCAAATCAGTGGATAGTCCCTCATTGATTATGAGGCATTGGAGGACAACAGACAAAACAAATCTGAAGTTCCTCACAAAAGAATGAAAGAAGTTAATGACTTGCTAGTTTTGTTGGTTTTTTGGTTTTTGTTTTGGTTTTTTTTTATTTTGCTGGTGTGACATTCAGAAAGGAAGAGTCAACCCAGTTTTTTAAGAACCACTGTCTCTGTTCATGTTGCACTTTGACATGTACAGCCTGATCTTGCCCTTGTCCTTTTTTCATTTGTTTATTTGTTTGACTGATTTATTTGCAATTCAAACCCATATCTAATTACTGCCCAGTAACAACATTTCCTTTTTTACAGAGCAATTGCTTTCCATATTTTGGCTTTCCATTGAATTTCAGTGTTCTGGATCACTTGCCTCTATTGTTCTATCTGAGCTACTGTTTTTCCCCACACTGAATCCCTTTATGCTGTTTTTGCCAATGATTCTAGCCTCTCTATAGCCTATTGTAATTTTTCTATCTTCACTCAGATTTGCAACTTCTTTTGACTTTGTATCATCTGACCATGAATTACATTAGCATAAATATTTCTTTCCTCTTCCAAATTTGATGCCTAACAACCAGCTCCTTTGTGTTGAAAACAATGAAGTAGTTAAAATATAACTCTCCAACGTGTTGATAAAAGCTGTCACAGGATTTCCCTAATTTATTCCCAGCAACTACCTGGCCTGTATTAATAGATTCACCTAAAAGGTAGGCTTTTCTAGCCCAGTCCTTCCTCAATGGGTAGCAAAATAAAAACTCCAGCAAAATGAGGAAACAACAGCAAAAAAAAATTAATTTCTTTATAGTCTTCACTTTGCCCTGATTCATGCCATGTTCCTTATTTTAACCTTTCTGGCTAAATTCTTAATGATTATGTGGAAATATAGAGAAAGCAAATTGAACTATAGTCTATAGTGCTGAGTCACTGCTCTCCTCCCACTCCTTTCAGCTGTGTCTGTTACAGATAGATGGCTTCAAAATCAGCCTCTGGGGGTTGGTAATTATGGGAGATGTGGCAATGAGAGTTAGGGACAGGATAAGTAGTAAAGAGCTTTTCTGGGTGGTGGGGGAGGTTTTCTCTAGTTATTAAGGATTCTAAAATAACAGGGATATTCCTTTTAAGTGAAGAATTCTGGCCAAATTTTCTTGCAGTATGTACCATTTTAAGTATATAGTAAGATAAGAAGGGATCATGGGTTACTTAAATCGCAAAAGAAAAATGCTGAGAATGAAGTGTCTGCATCTGGGAACAACTTTTTCAGAGGAACTGAGCATGAAACAAATTATTTACTAGGGATCCTTAGCTTAAGTTGCTTTTAGTGCAAGCAGCCATATTGTATTAAGGGAGTTTTTGGTATGACTGTAAGATGTGGGTTTATAACTGTGCTGAAATTGAACTGCATTTTAAATCTTTATGAGATAGTATTAAAGATTCACTGATATCAGAATATCTACCATCTGGGCTATTCTCTAGTAGTTGGGAAATAGCTATTTCTTGGAGCCTCCAGGTCTATTTTAACCTGCCATCGGCTGTAACACCTGTTCCCCAGACCATTTTGTGGGCACAAATGTCTTTTCTTATTTTCATGGTGTTGCAAAGGCAGAAATGAATGAAATTCAGACATCATGTTCTCCTGGAGGTTTCACATGGTCCTCAAAGTTCCTTCCACTCTAACAGCAAGTCCTGTCGATAATGTAGCCAACGCTGCAACACCAACCTTTGTTTCAGAAGGTGTCCCAACAAAACGTGTTTAGGAAAAATACTTCTGATTAATAAAATATTTTCCTTCACTACCCGTCAGCCTGCAAACCAGTTGGTGACATGAGCCAACTGTGTCTTGGCTGCCCATTGCATGCAGTAATGTATGGCCCCAGTGTGGGTAGGGGACTGTAATTCACTTGCAGGACTCTGCTGATGTCAGACAGCGCCTGAGCAGTTTATGAACAGCCACAGAGCCTTGAGAATGAATTACGACCCTGCATTCACTCCTAGGACATCTGTTGTTGTTCAATATAGAGTATACTTTCTGTAAATTAAAAAAAAAAAACAAAAAAAA
>WBNO01028892.1:227916-268794 GCA_013400575.1 Peucedramus taeniatus | reverse complement strand
CAAAAAAAAAACCAAAAAAAAAAAAACCAAGAAACAGCAACAACTGCACTACTTCTTCACCCACTCTCCAGTTTCCAAAGTATCTTTTTTTTCCGCTTTATCTGAAACCAAGCAGATTGACTAGAAAAACTGAGGTTTGCCTTGCTAATTTCTTGATAGAATTGTGGGGCCATAATTCAAGACTATGGTAGCTTTGTAGCACAGGTAAAAGGATGATTTCCCTTTCATGCTTGTTATGCATAACCATTGACTCTACAAAGCCAAATTCCAACTAAATCAGTTTAATGCCACTGTTATTTGAGAATTATCAACTCGTTTTGTCCAATCTGAATGTAAAAGTCTCTCACCATGTCACTTTAATTCTATTTCCATAGTAGGTTCAGTTGCAGTGGGGCAAACCTGAAGTAATCTGGTGCATTTTGTTTCTTTACCAGTACAAGTGACTCAAATCCTTGGAGTTATTCCAGTTTTTCAGATTTTGGCCCAGAGAAGCTAGTTACAGCATGTGACATCAAAGAGGCGTTTGTGAAGAACTTTGTTAAATGGTCTATTTATGAACATTTCTGGCCATGTGTCATGTTTTCTGTAGGTTTCCCCCCTCCTCCTATTTTATTACTAGGGACATTTGCATGAAAACAGACTATTTGTTACTTAGCAAGTTCATTTGCTCCTGCTGCTTATTCCTCACTTGAAGTCACTCCTGTGATTGTGGCATCATAATTAGTTGCTCTGGAGATGATTATGATGTCACAGAGGACTGTGTGTTATATGGCTGCAAGTGATGAATAAGCAGCAGGAGCAGATGATCTCTCAGGCAATAAAGACCATGTCTTTATGAAAATATCCCTGGAAACAGAAAGGCTGAAATTCTATATTAAAGCAATGGAATAGTTTCTAGTATGTCAACACTTCACACTAAATAGCAGTGTTTCTTTTAAGGGGGGAATGGTGTTGGAGGGGAGGGGTTATGCCCTTCCTATCAGCTATGTGCATCACTTTAAAACTACTTTTGAAATATTTGGCCTTCACTTGTCCCTAGTGAATTACAGAGGGACTGAATGAGTTATACCTATCAATAAAAAGATGATGTATCCTACATAAAATAGCACATTCATTTCTGATGGTCAGTGACCCCCTTTACTACCTCTCAGTCATCATAGGAAATAGTAAATTACGTGGGCACTGACACACTACCTAAATCCCACCACTGTCCTGCTCCAGCCAGAAGGGTCTTTGCCAAAGGGGTGTCGTGCAGGCCTGGGCAGGCAGGGTCTACACACACCCTGCCCTGTACCTGCAGCAGAGGCTCCTCACACAGGACACTTCCTCACACAGAAAACTGTCTCCCAACCAGGCACTTCTTGGCACGTCAGTTTTCTCCTGAAATCTTTCTGCTGGCACAGTGCCCTCACTTTGGAGCTCTTTTTGAGTCTGCTCTAGGTCAAGGAAATAGTTCATCTCACCCCTTTCCTTTTTCGCACTGTTTTATTCTCACCTCTACTCTCTTCCCAGCTGTCTACAATGGACAGGATGCAGGAAGACTGACTGCAGGTCACTTACATAACAATACCTTACATAATACCTAAAAAAGAGACATTTCTCCCAGACATAGTTGAACGTAGCATGCCACCTTGTTTGCTTTCTGTTCCCTTGGTTTTGACCCACCTGCATACTAGAGTTGCCCTCTCTAATCCTCTAAACCCCATAGGTATAATTCCCAGATAAGACCTTATCTCCATCACAGCATTTCAGTCTTTCCAAATGTCAAAGCTAATGAATTAGGCATTCCTAAAAAAGTAGTCTTTAATTTATTGTTTATAACATTTTGGTGTTGCTCATTTTATCTGATTGGTTAATCTAACTTAATCTAGTGGGACAAAAAAAAGCTGCTTGGCGCCACAAAATACAAGGGAATGCTTTTCCTACTCTGACTACAAAGCCTGCTGTTTAATTGTACAAATATTTGTGGGTTTGGCTAAGGTGAGCACTAATTTGTTATTTTAGCAAAAAGCTTCAAATAATTTAGAACATGCTAAGAAAATATTCACTGCCTTTTTGCAAACAGCGATGTGTTAAATGTTTAAGAGAAACTCTCATGCTACTGAAAGGACTTTGCATGTAGATGCTTGCAAAAAAAGAAAGCAAAATTTTCAGTGGTTATTTTCTGGAATGTTGAAAATACAGCTTGCAAGAACCTGCCTTGTGGGCAGACAGTCTCACTGTGTCCCTAGTTATTTATTTTAATTAGTGTTTTGGGCTTTTTTAACCTCTGACATAGGTTTTTGCTTCAGAGGGCTTTACCCTTCTAGTCTTCAAGAGGAAAAGTGTCTGCTGCTGCAAAAGCAAGAAAGGCAGTGATTGAGCATCTGCACAGTCCTGTCGCCAGGCAAATGGGGACCCACTAAATTCAGATAAATACCCCTGGCTCTTGAGGGGGGAACTTCCAATAAATCTCAGCTTCATCCTGCTTGCAGACCATGCTGTAAGGGATCGTTTACAGCAACACTTGGTGGGATCAATGGCCACCTGCCAGGAGAGTTTCTCCGGGAACACCTCCCTTGCCGGGCAGGGTGGGTCAGCAGCACAGTGGCTGCTGCTCAAGGGCAGGGTGAGTGCCAGGAGGCACCGGGGCCGTGACACGCCGTGCAGGCTTCTCCTCCCACTCCTTGCATCAAGTCGTGGAGTCGCAACCCATCTGCCAGCATGCTTTTTGGCAGCCATGAGGGGCCTCTAGGGAATTCTTCCTGAAATGTTTAAACCCTGGCATAAACTCCAAGTTCAGAAATCTCAGAAAACCCATGGCTTTGGGTGCACATGGGGCACTCTTGATTTCCCCCTCACATGCCATGAGCTAAGTGCATGGATTTAAATGGTAGAGTATCTATTGAAAAAGGGAGAAGAAAAAAAAAAAAGAAGAAGAAAAATATGAAAATATTAGTAATGGCTAACTACCAGCCTCCAGAGCCTGCTGGCCACAGTCCAAGCATTCCCTCAGCAAGGATGAGTGACAGCATTGGTGACAAGTTGCTGCTTTCCTCCTCCAGCCATTATCCTCATGGAGGTGCAGCATTTCCACAGCTATTGCCTCTCTGGGCGTCAGGCTGCACCACCTTAGCCGAGGTCTAGCACCACTATTCCCTATCCCAATGCTCCCCTCCACTACTGCTGCTCACCTTCCTTGCTGCCTGTTACTCTCACTGCCAGGTCTGCCACACAACTCTCTGGGAGCCCTGTGCTGCCAGCATGTGCTCCACCAGGCCTTTGTCATGCTGAAATGATTCTTCACAATGCTGCTTTAACTCCCTCTAGCTGGACTTCAGGGCTTCCTTTGCTTCCCTGCTCCCCCAGGCTTCCAACGTGACATCAAGCTGTGGGGATGAGACTCCTCCAGGAGTCTCAGGGGGAGTGAAGGTGTCCAAACTTTTCACAGAGTCCCCCGTTGCCTCTACTGTGAACTTTAATAGAAATAACCTGTCTGAAGAATAAAGCCATGTTCCTTTCCTTTTCAAGACTCTAAGAAACAGTGAAAGATCTCTCCCACCCCTGGGGCCTTGTGGCTTTTTCTGAAGCTCTTCAGAAACTGCTGCTGTGCTGTGGCCTTGGACCCCACCTTTCCACCGTAGCTGTTTGCTTGTTTGCTTGTTTTTTGCCAAAAGCAGATAAAACACACATCAATTTCTTTCTTGAGGGAAAAAAGCAAAGAGATTATCAGAAATTCACCATGGCTCATGTCATCCATATTCAGAAGGAGACATGAGGTTAAGTCTTTAGCTGGCTGGAAGAAGCTGCTGAAAACCTGAGCATGAAGGAGACATTTCTAATGTCTCTCTTTGTGGTGCTGGAGGGAAATGCAGGGTCTGTTCATTGCTTTCTGCTCAGATCAGCAGCAAGGTTTTAGGTGAAGCAATGGCTGGTGGATTGAACATGATTGAAGCATATAAACTTCATCCTGCTGAAAAGAACATGGAGAGAAAGAGATGGTCGATAAAGGAGGGGGAAAAAATTAGGAACGACAATCTTCATTGAAAGGGGGGCAAAATCACAGGTCAAACCATCTCAGGCATCCCCTTGACCAAATGCCTACCTCTGAACAGGGTTATCTGTCACCCAGAAGTAAAAGAACAGGGTCACGAGCTTCACACATAGAGGAGCTTTGCCTTCACTCGGCTGCGGGTCATATCTATGTGCCTTTTGACTTGCTGTCCCCTACAGATGTGTGGGTGTGCCTGGAAACCCTCCAGAGCCATCCCTGACCTGGGACCACAGCAGAAACTATTGCTGTCCTTCATGCAGTAACCTGCATGGACGCCCAGACGGGTTTGAAAACTGCCTATTCACTAACCAGCGTTTGTCTCGGAGCACAGCAAGATGTAGAACCTTAAACAAATGCCTTCTCTTCAAGAAAAGTTGGGGGGTTTTGTTGCTCCAAGTTAAACAGCATAGAACAAGCAGGATGTAGGTCCTGTCGATCCCCCCAACTGATTTTTTTTTACCTCCTGGAGGACACAGTAACTGCTGAGACTGCGGAAGTATTATCTTGCTTTCAGAGAGCTCTCTGATGAGGAATTCAGTGCTGTAGCTGTGGCACGGCACGAGACACGTGGTTGGGATGTAAAAAAGTGAAAAATAGGGCCCAAAGAGCTAGAATGTCTGTGATGAAGCTCCTCCTTCAGCAAAATGGGAAGTGTTAAAGCTCTGAATATCAATCAGCACTTCCCACAGGCAGTGGGATTCACTGGCAGGATCTGCCAGTGTCTCTGAGACACTGAATCCTTTCCTTAAATTAAAATTGTGACCAACTAGAGGCAAAGCAAATTACTAAGGTAATCAAAAATGGGTGGCATTAGTCTTGTAAAAGAAATCTACAAAGTAAAATTCACTGTAGGATGCACGAAAACTCCATCAGTTCTTTGTTTTATGTAAATGAACCCCCCAAACACTTGCAAATCACAGAAAATTGTAAAAATGCACCACAGAGTTCAAGTTTACAATTCAATAATAATAGTGTAGAGTATAATAATAATAATGTAATAGCAATAATAATAAACATCCACTGTTTTATTATAACTACAGATTGTGTCTGATTGAAAGTCATTAAAAACCTATGTAAAAATATGGAATAAAAAAAGCAAGTAGTTTTTGCTCTAGCTGTTTATGTATAGTACACTTAGTTTCTCTAAAACAAATCAGTGGAGAGAGGGGAGGAACAACAGGAAAACCCAAAATAATAAACAAACCATTTTTAAGACATGTTATAAAACTCCTGAGATTCAATTGTAAGGGCACTTTCTCCTAGAAAGATGACAGCAATTATCTTCCTGCAAAGAAGGAGAGAAAAAGAGGCACACTCTCCTGCAGTTCAAAATACTAGCTGTGGTTTTCAATCTTCCTTTTTCTCTGTCCTCAAGAAACTCAGTTAAAAGGAAGTGGTGTGCACTACCAGGTACCACCAGAGGAAAAGGTACACCAATTATCCAGTCTTAGTCAGTACCAGTGGCACAGAACAGACCTCATGGCCATTAAAAGGACATTTCACATAATGGTTTTGCCCGTGCTTCACCTGTTCACACTCAGGGGCAGATCAGAGCCTGCAAGCTCCTGAATATTTTTAAGGGATGATTGCAGAAAGCATGCACGGAAAAGCAAATTATTCTGGATTTCAGGCACATGAACAACTTTTAAACCTCAATACCATTATCTTATATTTCTGATTTAAACAAGACACAAGTGAAAACCAGAGGATACCAAGAGATGTGGTCCATCTGGAATTTAAAATGAGAAGTATGTTTTGAAAGCTAAGACATTTATAAGGTATAATTCCCAATTTATTGTCCATCACTTTTTTATATATGCAAAACAATAAACATTTCTCTTGGGCAACAATTCTACAGATTATTACAGACAGAAAACTTTTTTTTCAAATATTCAGTCTTGGTTTTCCATTTCCTATAATTATCCCAGGATTCTAAGCTATACCCTAATTATACCCTAGGTATATAATTAATACCCTAGGTACTAGCCTAAAATAATCCTCTCTCTCCTTGCTGTCTGCACCCATCTAATTCTCTTGGGAAGAAAAGATGTTAATAAAATAGATGAACTATTGTCATTTTTTCCCCAAAGCTTTAATAGAAAAGTGAGGACAGCTGAAGGGC
Organism: Peucedramus taeniatus; assembly: GCA_013400575.1. NCBI lineage: Eukaryota > Metazoa > Chordata > Aves > Passeriformes > Fringillidae > Peucedramus > Peucedramus taeniatus. Next base: position 262,639 of record WBNO01028892.1, on the reverse strand, counting down.
AAAGGGAGATTCTTACCAATTCTAGCATCTTTTTACAAAATTCTTGCCTTTTTCTCCAAGCTTTCATAAGCTGTGGGCCTTTTTCTTGCAGTTCTCACTGCCCTCAATATGAGTGCTACTGAACTTAGTCTGATGTTCATACTTTACTAGTATCATGAAGAAAATAGCATTTATCCTGTGGAAAACATTACAGCAGCGATGCTACTCAGTACCTAGAGAGGTCCCATATGAACCATCCATTTCTATCCTCTGGATCTCAAGGGAGTGTGTATAGATAGTTTCTTTCTGAATATGCTGTGGTCCAATATGTGGAGCAAGTTTTCTACAAGAGAAAGACTTTTGTACCCCTCTAGTCAGCCAGGTGTTATCTGCAGACTGTAAATAGGGAGAAGTGCAGAGTGCAGGATGGAATGGTGTGCTACTAAAGCAGACAGATGAAAACCTTCCTTGTTCTTCTTTTTTTCATTTGGTCAATCAGCTCTGCAAGATATGACATTGACACGTTGATCAGTTTCCAGAACAGCTTGTGAAACGATCCTTTACTTTTGACCAGTCTCAATTATATCTTATCTACACTAGGTCACACAGTCTATCAAACATATAACTTAAAATAATGGCGATGGTAATTTGGAACTGGAAAATGTAATGTTGGGAAAGGTTAAATTTTAATTTCCCTCGGGTCAAAGGTATTTAAGGATAGTCTAGGCAATGGTTTGAAATACAGCATAGTTAGCTACCAGATGAAAATTATTTTTCTTGCAGCAAATTACCATGGTAGTCCCAGAAGGGGTTTGTTATGTTAAAACAGCACTGAGACTCCAGAACTGTTCACAGGCAGGTTTTTAGGCTGCTTTGGAGGGCCTGCTGTTTGCTTTTGTTGGCAAGCATGACCTCTATGTTTATTTTATTCCTTCTTTACTTCACATGGTGAATTTTGTTCTCTGCGTGTATGAGAGGATTACAAGCAATAGATGTTAAAGTTTCTGTTTACCTACAAGGCATGTACAAACAGAGGGCCTGATCCAAACCCCGTTATCATCATTGGAAAGTTGAGTCATCATCTCTGAAAGTCTAGTCGCTTTTTTCAAGGTACCAAATACAAATATATGTTCTTCAAGCACCATGTTTGAAAATTTCAAATATATTCTTTAAGGGGGAAAAAAAGAGGAAACTCTCTTTTCTTTAATTTCTCCCTAGTTGGTGGGTACTTCTTTTTAAGGGCAACTTTCTGTTTGACTGAACTTGAGTTTTAAACTTATATCTCATCAAAGATGATACCACATCTGTGGCTGGAGACCAGTTTTCTCTGGAAGGATTTATGAAGCTGTTCTTTCAGTGACTCCTAGCAATGTGAAAGACAATTCTCTGACCCACTCACCCTTATGGTGTGTCCACTGCTCATAATGTGTATTTTTTGGTGAACATAAAGAATGCAAAACAATGTCAGCATCTCATTTGCCAAGAAAAGAAGTAAGAGAAAACCATAAAAGAAGAGGGTCAGCTCAACAGCAAGGATGGAAAAGAAGCCCACTATATCATACATGCTATACAGCATGGAAATAAGTCTTCACATGGTGCATAGGAGACCTCATCACATTCCTCCCCAGGGAGTCAGCAGGAGGTAAAGAGCAAAACAGCCTTTGTGTAACACATGAGCACATCCTATAAAGAGCATATATAGATGGTGAATCTCTCTAAAAACTGATACTTAGCATGCTAAGCAAACAAACAAGCAGCTGAATACATGTAAATTAGATGAATGGCTTGGGTATAGGAGACAGGAACCTCATAAGTCAAATGATTCCCAGCTTCCAGAAGGATTTGCATATAGCATAAGGAAGGACCTTCTGCAGATGCAAGTTTGCTAGCAGGGTGTGTGTCTGGGGAGCTGCGCCTTTGTGGAACTGGCTGATTGGAAGAAGAACAAATTAATAGACTGGGAAAAAAATCCACTTTCAAAACTTCAAAATGCAAGTGCCTGGGTACAGTGTGTTCATTTTCTTGCCCAGTGTGTTAGTAGGTTGCACTTTTCTGGTTGAAGCACGTTGCTTTCCTGCTCAGATGCTTTAAGTCAGCAATCAAACAGTATTTCCTACCAGTGGGAGCTATGAGAAAGAGACAATTCCTGTGGTTGGGCACTGGAATGGGATGCAGTCACCAAATCAGTGCTTCTCTCTGTTGCTCATTTATCAAACAAGAAAAAAAATTCCAAGTTGTTTGTAAGGTCTTCAGAGTAAGATTTGCCCCTAATGTTTGTCAGCACCAGGCCTAGCATGCTAGATGACGTGCCTGCTATGTGACTCTGCTCTGCAGACAGAAATAATAACCTTCAGGAGGAGGGCTCTCTCACTGTACTTTTCACAGAGTACTGAGTTGTACTCTGTTGATGCTGAGTCAAAAACATGCACTTTTCTTCCATATTCATTACTGTGCTATTTGGAAGGCTCAAGGACGTGAAGCGAACTTTAAGCTGAGAAGATGTTAACAGAATGTAGACATGAAAATCAGTGTTTCTGCCTCCATCTGTTTCTTGGGTCTCAAAAAACACAAGTGCCTCTGTAGCACAGTCAGTACAGTGACAACTTCTGGGCCCAGTGGGCAGACATTTTTCGCATCCTTTTTTTCAGAAAGACTGCCAATACTGAAACCTTGTCACTGCCATTTGTAGTACACTTTTAATTTAACACATCAAGATAAAATTGTTTCAGCCCACTGCCCAGCACTTGCCACCATGACTACTGATCTGAAGCAATGTTCTCAAGCATACAGAAAACGGGTGACAGAGCCTGCAAAAAGAAAAAAAAAAAAAAAAAAAGAAAAACAGAGCAAATTAAATAAGAGTTCTAACACAACTTAGTGAGCTAGACACTATGACCCCAGTATTTTGTTCCTTCACATGCTCATTTGATAACCAGGATAGATAATACAGGTGCAGCATGGACAGAAAAAGAGGGAGGGAAGATTGAGAAGGTGGATGTACATCTGTGAGGGAACCATGGTGTTGTGTCAGTAACCTAGTGACCTCAAATCTCCATTCTTACATAGACCAGTACTTGTTATGAAGAAATGTCCGTATCTGATAACTAACGTACTGCTGTCCAGCTTTTTTACAGGATGTTCTCTGGATGCTTGGAAGCAATCTTGCTGAGCTAAGGGACTTCCTCCTTACTCCTCTATCTGAGCTGGTTTGCATTGCTGAGAAGTCCTCCAGATACTTGAGTATACAGTCTCACTATCATGTTAAGATGTTGTCCATTTGGGCTGTCTTCTGGCACCATGCCACCTCCACCATGCAAAAAGCCTGATAAAAGTGAGAAATTTAATTTGGTTTAGAGAAGGTTCTGAGTTTTTTGGCAGACCTAGAACCATCACAATTTAGGTCAGCCTGAAACTTGCTCTAAATTGTCATAAAACTGTCTGGGACTGAAGCTGTAGCATCAAGTTAGCAGTGATTTCACTACTACTCACCTCTGTTCTACTGAGGTATCATCACAGGGTGGACAGAGGAGACAGAGTGGACATGCAATTTATTACCAGACAAGACAGATGACGAACAGTTTATAACTCACCAAGTGGGTTCTGCACAATCCTTTGATCTGTGTTACCCACTCTATTGTTAACACCTGTGCAATGCTCAATAAAACACTCCCACAAGCCCTTTTTGGTATCTCCAATGTACAGTCTGTTATATTTCCCGTCAATGATGCAGTGCATAACTCATTTAGAGGGGCATGTGAAGTGTTCATGAATGACAAATTAAGATTTAGTTCAAACATCCCTGATGGGGTCTTGGTGCATTTACCAGGTTTATAGATCTGTTTCCTGGGAATGTACCTTATAAAGTTGCATTTGTGGGTTGTTTATTCAATGAACAAAGTGATCCATTATGTTTTTGTCACTGTTTTAGACATGGAATGGAAGGTAGGGAAATGAGTGCTGTAAACACCTCTTCTTTCCAATTTTCATAAGAGTGAAAGCTGAAGTACAGCAAGTGGAATAATCTGTTCAGGATTGCAAACTGAAGCAGAGGAACACATAAAGTGCATTTAATTGTGTCCTACTTCTTCCATCCTGGGAATTAGGAGAAACAAAATTTTTCTAAAAATCTTCAGTTGATGAAATGTGGGAAAATGGAACACCTAATTTTGAAAGGAGAAAAGATAGTTTTAGTTTAAGTTATTCTAGGGGTTGTGAATGGTGCTTGGAAGAAAATATTATCCCTCCACCCCTTTCTTTGAGCAATTCTCTGGAATTTCTGTTGTGGTCCAGTGTGGAAAGTGGTTTCGTGTTTCCAGACCAGAGGGCAAAAAGAACTGTCCATCTCATAAAAGCATCCCATTCTTGATAAACTTCTATAACCATTTTGAAGACCAAGTAGGTTTTGATAATGTACCTCTGGCTTTTGTAAGCACCAAAATCTGATTTTTCTCTATTGCTAGGTAAATTTTTGTTAGTACTAAATATCAGAGTTACTAAACAGTACAGTGGGAAATTAGGTTTAGTTTGCAATGTCATTTTGAGTGTTTGTTTGTTTTTGGTTTTTTTTAACCAGAATGTCATGCACCTCTGTTAGAGGCCACCAATCACAACTCTTATGGCTTCACTTACAGGCTAGCTATCAAATAATTCTTTAAACCAGAAAAAAAGAAAAGATTTTTTGAAAGTTCTCAGCTCCAGAGAGGCCAGAAGAATTTGTGGAATTCCAGAAGAAGCTGAGGACAGATCCATGTTCTTTCACCATTGCTGTGTACCATGTATCTAAAGAAAAATTCTGCATTTGGATCCATTTTCCATGGATGGCCTCAAGGATTTGAAAAACCTTTTCAAAGTCATTTCCTTTGGAAAAATAGAGAAAGACAAAACTTTCCAGGCTCCTTCTTGCCCCACTGAAGGGTAAGCACTTACTCTTGAGTGCAGTGGGAATAAATGTGCCTATGTATGTATGCAGCACAGGCTGCAATAGCACTGGGATTGCTCTGAAGGTTGTGTATTTCACATACACTCTGCACTTCAGGCTTGGCAAGATCCAATCATTTTCCCTACTTCCCTTTCCAGTACAGACACAAAATATTCATTGATGTGGGTAAAGATGTGTCAGGAGGCAATGTGTTCATTCCCTCTGCCACAGGGAGTTGTTCTGCAAAGTTGTTAGTCTCTGGTAGCTTAGCTGATTCCTTTCCCTGTGTGTTGCAGGAGCATCCAGAAAAGCTTACAAGATACTTAGGGTAAAACCCTTTCCATTTGCAGCATAATCATGTCTGGCTCAGGAAAATTCACTGGATTTAATGTGGTAAAAAAGAAACTTCCTTTTCTGAGCTCTCACTCTCTCTCAAAACAGATTGATCAATAGAGCAACACAGTAAGAGTGAAGACCTGTTTTCAAAGAGGAAAATATCTTGTGAATAAGCCACTGGCCTGAAACTCAAGAAAATGTCTTTGCTTATCACATGTTTGCTGACAGAGAATCCTTGCAAAATGCTGGATTTCCAAGAACAGATTGCTGAACTCCTACTTTCATCTCAGGAAAACTGCAGCCAATAAATCATAAAACCAGAATTACAGAGACTTTGTTTTGGGGTAAAATCAAAACTAGAATTAAACATTCCACTTTCAGAAGATAAACCTCTAATCCTGGACTATAGAGCCAGTGAGCCACAGCCAATAAATAAATTTTGCCACTAAAAATAAAGGGCAAATCATTTGGCCCCATTGAGCTGTCAGATTTTTTTCCCTTTTATGCACTGTTCCTGTAGAGCCCCAGATCCAGAGGGGGCTGTGGTCAGATTGTTCTCATATTCTGTTTATTCTCCTCTGAGCTCCTGCGTTTAGAGCATCCTCAGGATGAATGCTTAAGAGCAAAACTTTACTCTTTGCTATCGATGAAATTCAGGGGTCAGGTAGCACCAGTCTCATTCCAAACAGTATTGGAATAAAGCATTTTGAAATACCGTGTGCTTCAAATCTTTTCTGCTTCTTGTTAAAAGAAAGGTGAAGGACAACAACACTAAGAAGACAAAGGACATAGAAGCCTGTATTTACAGAATTCACTATTTACATAACTTGGAATTTGAATTTGGTCTGCAGTCAGGAAGTATTTTTTTTTCCCTATGTAAGATTGTTGCAGAATTGGGAGGAATTTTGCTTTCCTGGTAGTAAGATATAGCTTTTTCCAGAGGTATGTTTTTTAAGAAATGCACTCACAGCTGGCTAGTGTACTGGTGATATCCCTGTCCTCTCCTGATCTCCCTTTGTGACACATTACAATTTTGTGGATGTTGCCTTTAAATTAGTGTGGAGAATATAGGGAAAGACTTTGCGGGTTGTGAAACACAAAATGGGTGTTCTGTGACCACTCCCCAGACAAAATGTCTCCCAGAGGTTCCTGTGACTATGGGGAAATTACGTCCAACATTCCTATGCAGCCTTTAAAAAGAAATTTTGAAATTTAAATATTACTTTGTTTCCCATAATTGCAGCAAACAGCTGTGATCAACATTCAAGTAGACCAAAGAAAAAGATCTTTCAGTCTTAACATTTTTCCTAACAAGTTAACTATCTGTGGCAAATTTCAGATATGTGCTACTCCAGTCCTCCGTATTAGAATTCATTCCATGCTGTGGATTTTAAACTTATGCTGTCAAATTTAGTCATATTGTATTTTACAAGAGATTTGGTGCTTGTTTGCTTCATTCTTAAGTTAGGCTCATTCATTCTTGGAGATAGCCTCTTCCTTTAAAAAAGGAAAGGAGTGTGAACTTTTTGTATTAAAGGTCTCTTAGGCATCACTTTGAAGACAGATGCAGCAAGAAATTTAAAATTACATAGGGGGAAAAAAAAGTCTTTGATGGTTCCTCTTAATAAACCAAAATGGCTTTGTTCCAAGCCTGCAAGAACTCAAGTTTTGAAAGGTTTGTATTTTGAGCTTTCTGTGTTCCAATCCCTCACAAATGTGTAGCCCAGAGTGATGATCCACTGCAAAATACTCATTTCTGGGGACATGAAAGATAGGTGTCTCTGATGAGAGTTGTATGAAACCCAAAAACCTTTCCTCCGGTGGAGTGATTGCTTAATATCCTACTAAATTATACTCCTGCCTCTGAGTGCGACTATTAGAAGTGATCCTTAAAGATATTTGGAGACTGTGGTTTACGTGTAAGGCAAACAGATTGCATTTGTAACATTTAACACACAATAACGATAATAAAACACACTGACGTGGGTTTTCTCTGTAAACAGTCTCTTCTGAAGATAGAGCCAGTGAAATGTTTTGAGAACTTTGACATTTATAGCTGTATTTATAATCTCTTTTGGATCATTTCCTCATGGAATCACATGTTTGTGTATTTTAAATTCTCTGGAGAAATAAAAATGTTTAAACAAAATAATGATGTGATAGGCACTTTATGAGGGCTTGTTCAACACGCGCACACGTACAAGCAAGGCTGGGTTTGTTCTGAAGTCAGTGAGTGGGAGTTTTGGAAGTGGATATCAAGGAGAGAGCCTCTTCACTGGAATGATTAAAAAGAGAGGAAAAAAGCAAGTACACCCAGGCCTGCCACTGAAGATGGGACTTGCTTTCTGAGAAGTAAAATGGCAGTTGTTACGCTTGCTGTACCAATATGAAAAAGAGGTAAAGAGAAAGGAGACACTCTTATGTTCATATGCATACATATGCCTCGACATGTGTAAATGAATTCACACTGGCACACATCACATAGGCACTTGTATTAGTGCGTAATTCACAGTAGATAATTTATTTGCCAGTCTTTCTACTAATGGCACATACGTGAGCAGACTGCTTTTTTCTAAATGTGACTCTCATATTGCGGAATAAGAGGAGGCTTTTACTGTATAGTGAGAGCACAGGTATTTACTGTGCCTATTTGGCACTGGATGCTCAAATTCTGGTTGTGTGTGTTTCCATACAAATCACATGGGTTTTTGTTTTTTTTTCCTGTTTCTACATCAATGCCATAATAGTAAAAGGCAAAAAGTAAAAATATTTGTTTCATAGAAAAGTAAAAATATTTGTTTTATAGGAAAAAAAAAAAAAAGTGAGAACTATTTCCAAAGGGAAAGTACAGACAAATAGGATTAGGCTTGTATAAGTTAGCTTTATTTTTCCTGGGCACCCCAACCTTACTTAAGGCATCATTCAGCTACATGATTAGATTGGCACCCATGTTCCCCAGCCCACAAGAAAGAAATTAGTCATTACAGCAGGGGACAGAGAAACTGTCTGCCCAAATTCAGGAAGAAAAAGCCCTGGGAGGCCTGTGCCAGTATTGCCTTCAGCATAGCTATGTCTTCACAACGCAGACCCGTATCGCCTGTAGAGCCTGGTGGAGGGGGATTGAATGCCACATTCCAAGAGCAATCACGTATCTCAGTTCTTCCAAAGTGCTAAAAAATTGTATAAGCACAGAGAAGCAAGTTCATTTTTAAACTCAAGCAAACGCTCACCCAGAATGTTTTACAATGCTCAGTTTAGCTTCCTCTTCTATTTTTTTCATATTCAAACAGTATCACAAGTATGTCAGGAGTGTTTCTAAAAAGAAGAGAAGATACAAAGAGCTTGTGAGCCCTGGAAATTTTTTTCTATGTCAGCTTCAAAATTCTCACCAAAGCTGTGTAAGAAGCTTGCTAGAACAGCACCAGATGCTCAAGTGTCTTCACTAGTTGGAAAATGATAGCAATTCAGGAGCTACACATAGCTCCCATTGAAGTCAGTGATATCAGATCCCCACTGATATAAGGAGTCACTGGATGAAACCCCATCTTTGTTAAATAAGTTTCCCTGTCTACCAACTAGAGAAAAAAAAAGCAGATATGGTTGAAAATAGAGGCTGTTCCAGAAGGAATACTGAGTTTTTCAAGTCTAATAGATGCTCTTGTAATACAGGCCTTTTCTTCTGGGGATTTCACAATACTTGGAAAGACAGAACTGTTTACAACTCTTCCCTGAAAAATAAAAAACTCAACTGTTCTTTCTCTCAAATGTTGATTTTGCTCCTGTTCCTAGCAGCAAATACCTATTTTGTTCTGTGGTATCTAGTGAAACCTAGGAAAACCTCATATAGCAGAGGAAAAGCGCACAGATTCTGGGACACAACGTGTCATTATTTAGCATATTACTGCCTGAATATGTCTTAAAAGACAAGAATTGCTTTAGCTCTGGCTTGTGGATGAAGAGTTGTCACTAAGAAGTAGTTCAAGGGATGGAATGACTTAAGCAGAGATCTCTGGGGAAGGGAAGAGAAAGCAGAGGATAGAATTCTGGCATATAAAACTCATGTAAATAAAGCACTGACCTTTACTTCTGACACTGTGCTTCAAGTCCAGCCTTCTCTCTTAAGTAGAACTATACAAAGGTTGGTGGAGAGGTTTATTCCCCTGGGACCTGTGTTAGGCCCATCAGACATCCCAAGGGAAATGACTTGAAAGGTCACAACATAGCTGCTGGCTATTTTTTAGCTGTGGAAGGGCTTCCAAACTTCACTTATTTATGGAGTCCTCCTGGTGATTGAAAACTATCATTTGTTGTTGTTTTGACCTCTTAAGAAGTACTCATCTGAGTTCCAGAGCGTTTAAAGACTAGGGAATTCCATACTGAGCCAGAATGAGCAAGAAGATAGCTTTTGGCAATTGTTTGTCAGCTATATCATGCTAGGCACTTTTTGCAGTCTTTAAAATGGAACCGTATTCCTCCTCTGAACTACTCTGCTGCCCCACTACATGTATTCAGTTAGTGAAGTTCCCAGTTACTCCTTAGAAAATAGACCCAGAATTTTATAACAGATTAGAAAATCCCACTGTAGTTCTCAGAAAACTGTAGGAACTGTAATTGTGTAAACAATGTCTAGGTAAGAAAAATAGTTCCTGTGACTCATGGAGACTGTGAGATATTTAATATTTTTAGATGGCACACCACAGGCTTTAAAGAAGCCTACATACACCACTATCTACTAAAAAGGTATTTTCTGAATTCTTTTCTCCTTCTCCCCATGCGTCAGATTTCTTTTTTCTCTCATGTATTTTCTCTCTTACCATTCTTTCTCCCATTGCGTTCATGTTCCTACATCCTTCTTTTCCTTCTCCTTATGCATTCATCTACACCAAGGATCTGCCACAATAAATTACATATTTTTGGCAGAGAGCGTGCAGTAGGATAAAAGAAGATGTGTTCCTTTGTTTTTCTTCTGTCCAGATTGACATGTGCTGAGCTACTCAGACATCTAAACCCCAAAACACTTCCTATAAGCCACTAAACAGTATGGAGTTTTTATTAGAGATGTAAAATGTCTCAGTATTACAAACTCGATTCTCCAACCCCATCTTTGACCAGAAGAAAATATCCCAACCTTTTTTAACTAGAATATATCTACTTAAGTGTATCATAAATGACTGAACTAAGTGAATCAATAAGCAAGGGGGGTTTTCATTTATGGATAGAAAGAACTAATCGGTAGTAATATGATTGTTCTCTGTAGAAAATGGGTAAGGTATAGAGTGCTGCTGTGGAGACATAGGCAGCATTAGTCACTGTCAATATTCTCAGAGAGTTCTACCCATTGTGATGAAGCTTTATAAATCTTTGTCATGTCTTCAGTGCAATAGACACACAAATCTACTTACAGTTCAGGTAACATATTAACATAAATAGCCAAGTACCAAATAGGAGATCTGACAATTTCCTTTCAGGGATGGAGGTTAGATTATTAGGTGATATTGTGCTGTATTATCTTCTGGGTTTTCATTCAATGATCAGTATATACAAGGAAGAAAAGCAGATTTAAGAGATACTCACAGATGGCATTAATAGTAGATTGAACAGTAAAACAATCGGCATCATTTAAATATGAAGATCGTGTCTCCCATTTATTAGTGGTGCTACTCACCTGGATCCTTTCTGTGTTATTCAAATAGCATGCTTTTTCCTTAAGGATATTTATTGTATCCAAGCTGATCATACTCTTATGAGTCAATTCTGAGTCCAATCCTCTCTATTCACCAACTGAAACAAACCTATTGACATTACATAAATTCACACTAACTGATGCTTTGGTCCCTTCTCATCCAGGGCTTGGATGCAGTTGTCTCACTTATCCCTACACTAATCATGTCCATGTCTAGGAATGGATGCCCAAGAGGTAAAGGCAAATAACTGGTCTGGTATAAGCTATTTTTGAGTCATATTGCAGAATGATTAGATTTGGTTCCAATTAGTAATGGCCACAAGTGCTGTAAAAATCCACCTACGGTGTCAGTTAAGGGTTGTGACTGGCCCCTGTTTTACATTGGCATGTTGACTGGCTAGTATTATCTCTCTCTATCTCCTCTCTCCAGCTTCTGTCTTTTCAGGCAATGCTGCTCACACCTTATTCGTCATGAAACGTCATCAATGGGGCACTTGGCCCTATGAGAAGAAGATGAGCGAGTAAGCCAATTAATTCTTTTCAGAGTATACCAAGTGTCTGGCCCCATCTGTCAACAGCACACAGTGTATATCTCTGAGTTCCTGTTCGTTGTAAAATATTATTTTAGCAGATGTTCCCAGAGGCAGAAGGATTTGATCCGTTGTCCCAATAGGCTTGGGATAAAGATGTACAATGATGAAGAAACAAGAGCTAAGAAAAGTAAATCTAGGTAGACATTGTGATTGATTTCTGGGAAGGGGGAAAGCAAGTAAAAACAAGACAAAAAAAGAAACAAAAAAAACCCACTCCTTAAATATTTTCCTCATTATGATCCTTTAATATTGGAGGCCAATGTATTGGGAAGCAACTGCTTGACTCAGGACTTGAATGAGATACAGTGACAAATAACCAGAGTAACTGTGCAGTGAATACATCAAACTGTGTGCATGCAGAAGAGACACAGAGAGAAAAAAAGTATGTTTGTACAATTATACTTATGCCCAAAAGTAATTATTGAGTGGCCTGCACTCTGGTCTAGAGGACAAAAATAATCATGTATTTTCCCATAAAAATAACAAGGTAATTACTATGTAAACGCTATGTCTCTACATGGCAATTACTGCAGGCCAGGTTTCGCTCCCCCTATTCATACTGACTGCTGCTACCAGGTGAACTGGCCCCCACCTCCTTGTACCACAGCTACTATTTGGAAACTGTGTACTGAGTATAAGTAAAGGTGACAGCCTTGTGTAATTAAATGGTCAGTGAGCAATTACTATATGAGTAAGCATAATGGAGCCCTGCAAAAGAATCTCTGAGCAGAGGACCAAACATATTTAAACACTGCATTATTAGAGTCAACGTGTCCTGCTTCCGTTGTCAGTAAAAAGATTTCCTTGCACCATTCTTTTGTTCTGTTTCTGTGCCTCTTTTAAGCAGTTCTTGGGTTGAAGAGAAGAACCATAACAAAACCACAGAAGCCAAAGGTGCATGAGAAGGGGTGCATTAATTTCTTCACAACTCTGCTGAGCAGGTATGTGTATGCTGGTAGAGTCATCTCTGAGCCCAAGCCAGGCCTGTGCCAGGAGCAGGAGGAGCACTAGCCAGCAGAGGTGGGTGGCATGCAAAATTTTGAATTTCAGTCTGATTTCTGAAAGCTGTTCCAACTGCTATGTGTCTTGGTTACCCAGCCACAAGATCAAAATATGTTTATTTTCTTATTTGTCTGGGATGCTATGACAGTGAAATCCATTGCTTAAACATCAAGCAATGAGGACCTGCAGGGACAAGGATGCCATCCATAGAAAGATTTTTCCTCCTCCTCAGTGAGCCTCGTATGTATTCCTTTGAGCTTTTCAACGCTTGTGTAAATACTGTGCCTCTGTTTTTATTTGATTGCATTTGAGGATCTCAAAGCACAGTGAGAACTTTAATGATCTTGGTGATACTGTTCCTGCTCTTGTTAAAATCAATAGCAACACACCCTTTGATATTAGTAACAACACAGTCATGCCACAGGCTTTATAATATGTTGAGGAGGAAGGTATATATCTCATGTTTTTTCCAGTCAAAAAAATAATATGTTTTTCCTTAGGAGCAACAGGAATGGAGAAGCTTCTTGGAGATTGATTATGTTGCTACCAAAGCAAGCAGAATGGTACCACTTGATAACAGTGGTATGCCTGAATCACCACCCTCTACTCCCTGTGCTGGGGTATGCAACAGTGGTCAATTGTCATAGAAGATGAAATGAAGAAACAATAGGCCAAACATTTCTCAGTATAGAACTAAGACATTATAGTGTCTAATTGACAAACTCTCTTAAAAGGTGTTCGTGTTTTCTGAAGCATTCTGTCACAAGACTGTTGTCAGGCTTATTACAAATGTGGCCCACCAGCACCTAATTGCTATTCCAATATCTTTAAGCTGTGACCTAGAAAGAAAGAGCAGAGCAGTGAAAGCAGTAAAAAAAAACCCAAATCTTGCCCTGGTCCTAGAGTGGTAGGGCAAATGCCTGTTCCTATACTGTACATGCATAAACAGCTCTTTCTCAGCTGCGATTTAATGTTGCTATACCTTTGATTGCAATTACATTGAATCACATTGCAACAAATCTTTGTAATGCCAATCCCATCTTTCCACCTCATTGACAGCTCTGGAGATGCATCTGAAATTCATAGTAGCCTCATAGCCTATGGCAAGAGAAATCCATGCTGCTAAAATTTTATTTTAGAATTCAAGCTGGTTTCTCTCAGCCTAGGATGCTCTGGTTTTAATCTTTTGCTGCCTAGCACAGTGTATCAAAATAACCAGCCAATATTGTTAAACTGTCAGGGGTCCTCACTGCTGCTGAATTTTACCAGTATAAATAAATATTGCAACTTAAGGAAAAAAAGCATTCCTCTGGACAGAATTTTTAACATTAATAGAATTAAGAGGAGAGTAAAATTGTATATAAACTTCAACTTGATAACAGCCTTCTCCTTTCCTTTTTCCTCTTTTTTCTTTTATTTTTTTTTTTACAGAAAGAAAAGGCTTGAGTGGAATATTCAGGCTGATTTACTGCTCAGGCTGATAGGGACTCCAGGCTGGATCCCAAAATTTGAACACCGTTCAAAGGGAGAGATATTTTAAAATCCCAGAAAAAGAGATATTTCCAAATTAATGGCATTGCCCAAATGCCTTGGCTCCTTGCACCCCACCAGGAAGGTTTATTATTTTCTGGTAAAATGTTGCTTGAATGGGGAGTGGTAGTCAGTGATGCGTCAGTGCTGCTCTTTGAAGACATTAAAAAGCTGAATGCACAACAAAGAACAGATGTTCCAGCATGCTTTATTTATGCACCCATCAGCAATCTTCCAATGACCACAAAACACAAGCTTTTTTTTTTTTTTTCTTTTTACTCCTCACAATATTATTTTCTGATCAACTCACACTCTATTTTTCCTCCAGCTGAAGTCTTACGTGAATTTGGGGGGGTGTGCGTGCGTGCACACGTTTGTGTGCGGGTGTGTGCCTGTGTGTGTGCGTGTGCCTGTGCATGAGCGTGTGTGTGTTCTTGAAAGTCTGCTTCCATCAAAAGCAGCCTTCTATTGAACTGTCGAACAGGTGTGGATTCTGCAATTAGATCACATTTCAGAGAGAGAGAGACACTGAGGGTAATAATGGCGGTGAATTCTTCATAGTCAGATGCAGCACCATAGCGACCAGTAACAATGAAGAATAATAGGTATTAGTATTAGGGTGATTATTTTTAGTTTATAGAATCATTTGATTGAATACTGCCATAAGGCACCGTTAACGTGTGCACAGCGCTTGCCAGCTGTAGAGCAAACTTGTTTTACTGGCACTTATCTGAAATTCTCATCTCTCCCCCACCCTCTCTGCTCACAATTGGAATGAAAGTAGCGATTAGGAAGTGAGATGTAATGCAGATTAAATGTTATGATGGACTAAGATCCTGATAGGTTATTAAAACTCACTCGCATTTGGTGTTTTAAAGGCATAGTGTTTGCATATTTTTCTACTGGTCTACATCTTTTGGAGATGAAACAAAGGGAACATTTTAAAAATCCACTCATAACCAGGAGGCTTTTTAATAGTGAATTTCCAAATTTATGACCTTCCTGTGTGTGTTTTACACCTGTGTGTTGTAAATATATATTAAGTATGGAGCAACTGTGTTACCAGTAACCATGGATCTGATTTAAACAGAGCTAAGGCCTCTGCACTGCAGTGGGCCAGATCCTCAGCTGATGTAACCTGGCATCTCTCCACTGAACTCAGAGGTGCTACATAAAGTTGTACCAACAGAGGATCTGCAGCAAGGGGAGAATGACAGCCTTAATTTGGAATTTCCCTGCATCTGTTGGTATAAATCAGAGGCCTAACATTATTGTCACATAATAGTCTGGTGTAGCAGAGGTGCTGTGAATTTTTAAACATGGAGAGAACTGTTGATCTATTGTTCCTCTCCGAGCCTCCTCCCTCTCTACTTTTGCTGGCATTGTAAGGAAGCAAGAATATTGCAGCGTTGGACAACATGGAAAATTCTGATCTTTATTCTTAATAGATCTTGATACAGATGATTTGTTTTCTCCTTAGGCACAGAACTCGGTTGTTTAGAGACCCTCAGAAGAAACATAGTTCTTCCTTTGATGTCACCTGACATCATAAATATGCCATTATTCCTTCTGCAATAATAATTGCTATTAACAACAGTAGTAGGAGTATTTTATAATATCAAAAAAGAGTGCTCATGGCTTCATCAAAGAGGTGAACATCCTAATCTATTTCTTGTAGACTAAGTAAATAAAGACTAAGTCTCACTCAAAGACTTAGCATGCACTATGCAAATACCACATTCCGATTTCAGTTCTCTTTTGTTGATAATTAGAATTATTTTTTTAAAAACTATAAAAATTATTTTTTCAAAATGCCTTCAATGTTATATCATGGTTGTTTTATTTGTATTTGAGCCAAGGAAACAAGAAGGGTATTATTACTTTTTTCCTTGATGTTATGACAGTGCCTATGCAGATGTTGCAATACCAACTTTTCTGTATGATTCTGAATTGCAATCATACTGTGCATTTATTCATCTGATTGAATACTGCCACAAGGCACAGCTAACGTATGTTAACAGTGCACAGTATGCATAGCCTAGTGCTCTTACTTCACAAAAATGCTAGCAAATGCAACAGTGGGCACAAAGCGAAAACCACGCGCTGAATTTTGGCAGAGGTTGGCGTAAAAACACCTCCAAAAGTTACATCCTGTGATGTAAATCTCAGTATGCCTTACACAAGTCACAAAAACAGCAACGGGAATCTGTAGCATACGTATGCACACATAGCGTGCACTGACACTGTAATAAAATCACTATTGAAAATAGTATTTCACATGTGTCTTAGCTTATTTCTCTATACAAACTGTTCAGGTTTTTTTCCGTTAATATTTTCTCAGGTTTTTGTTTCAGTGTTTGGGTTGATGGTTTGAAAAGCACAGTGCTAACTCCGCT
Source organism: Peucedramus taeniatus (assembly GCA_013400575.1). Classification (NCBI taxonomy): domain Eukaryota; kingdom Metazoa; phylum Chordata; class Aves; order Passeriformes; family Fringillidae; genus Peucedramus; species Peucedramus taeniatus. The sequence continues at coordinate 246,202 of WBNO01028892.1, read as the reverse complement.
ACATTTTTTTTTTCTTTACACTCCTCAAAAATATGCTATAGTAATTTAATATGCTTTAAAATTTCAGTGCTGATGAGGAGTTGCATGCCATTTTTTAGCCCAGTGAACAAAAGGCTTACTGAGTCACACATAGCCTATTCAAATAGGAAATGCAGATGCCTGCTAATTTATCTTCTCACATAAATTCCGTTTACCAATCCATACAAGAAATGCCCCCATGTCTTTGTAGTACTGCAACCAGAACGGATGCTGTCACTCAGGGGGGACATGTGACCATTAGTGCCACCACCTTGGGGAGCTCTTTAGCATACTGTCCTCCACTGCTGTAATTAAAACTAACAAGAGCAGTCTACAAAGGAAAATAAGAAAATGCAAAGAGAGAAACCTGTGTATTACAGCTTGCAGCAAGCTGGAGAAAGAAAGTTGGGGAAACATTCCTATGCATTCCCAATATGCAGAGGAAAGCCAGATTTCTACAGAGGTTACCAGTGAGGAGAAAAATAAATACACAGACAAGACAGACCACTCACTACATAGGAAGATTATTCCCAAACCATTAGTTTAAGAACACATTGGTTAGAGAAAAATACTCATTTCTTAGAGAAAAAGGAGAGAAGGGCTTTTGCACTGGGAGGAATAAATAGAATCAAAATTCCAATTTTTCTTCTCTTCTGTCAAAAGGGGATGCTAAAGAAGAAATTAGATATTAGAACTAGGGTGGGGCACTTTCCCCTGGGAACATTTTAGCCACCAAATATACAGTTTGAGGTTGACCACAGCTACCCACATATTTATTTTAAATTCAGTTAATAGTTTCAGTTATAGAAAGACTCAAAAATAGAAGATGAAGTAAATGCTCTTAAGATACACTGTTTTAAAAAGCAATATTGTGCAGTTCTGCTTGGAATGTTTTGCTTTGAAATTTAGCAAATGGAAGTTCTAATGGATCAAAAAATGCACAAAATAAAGAGAAATTTTATCTTGGATTAAAATTAACATTTTTTATTTTACAATTCATACTTAACAAAGGGAGAACACATCTGCATCTGGTCAACTGGAAATAGATTTTTACTCCTGGTTTGGCAACTCAGCCTCTGAATCAAAACTCATTACCTTGGTTATGATTTGACTTAAAAACACATGCTTGATGCAGCAGGTAGACTTCCAGAAATGCCCAGCTCCTAGATCTCTTTGACTAAGTGGTTATGGCTTCATCTTTGAAAGCAAAGGATGGATGCAAGAGTTGATGGGCATGGGAAGACAAGTGGCTGCTTGTGCTTGCCCAGCTTAAGACCCAATTCCACTGCCATGCTGAGGAAGATCTGCAAGGTTGGAAAGTAGCAATGGAGCAACAAGCTTCTGAAAGCTACCGTCCTGCTTAGCTAAATCCTCCATTTCCACCCTATTCTGTCAAAACGCCTTTGGGACTTGGCAGGGGCACAGTGGTTATGGGATTAGCAGGGAGTACCTTTCAGAAATGGTGTTTTGTATAGAAAAGGTGATATTTCTTCTCTAGTGACAGGACACCTAACCCCCATATCTTCCTGTAGACCTAGTTCTCACAGTGGTTTTTCTCCACAGTCTGGTACATAAAAGCAGATGGATAAGTCTGTAAAGAGTTCACACGGAGGAAACAGAAGCACTTGAAGGATGAATGACTTATGACAGGCACTTAAGGTCTCGGCTGATTTAAAGAAACTTGTCATAAGCCAGATCCCTGAGAACCACTGGGCTGTCATCACTGTCATCATGGTCCAGAGAGTGCTGGGCTTTCAGCACTCTCCAGATCCAATGTTTGCATGTTTGGGCAGCAAGGTATATTTATATAGCACAGGGTAGAAGGAAGGCAGCTGGACACCAGCATCCCTTCAGTACCAATGCCTTGTATCAGTGTCCAAAGCTCAATAACAGCATGAAAATGCAATTGGTGGTGGTGATGGAGAAGAGAGACATAGGGAGGAAGAGAGGGAAGGAGGTGGCTAATGAAAGATCAGCAGATCTCATGAGATGGTGTGTTTTCAGCCATCCTCAACACTGGTTTTGGGTATCTGGATGGGATTATGGAAACAGACCTCACTGCAGAGGGTCCCTAAGAAATATGGGGAAAAAGAAGAGATGTATGGGGAGTGCGCTACGGCACAGGTCAGGATGCCTTTGGCCACAATGGAGCTAAAGTTTCACTAGAATTTCACCTCTTCAGCTCTTTCTACTGTATTTTAAAATAATGCCTTTAAAGAAATAAGCAGAAAAGATCTCATAAGCCTAGAAATAAATGTATACATTAACTGTTTCATTTTTTTTTTTTTTAATGGAAATGTATGAAAGTAGAAAAAAGAGGCTGCCATGATGTTTTTTCTTGATGGAAAATTGCATTGTTTGATAAGCCTCATTGCTTTGCTGGTGCTTAGAAAATTAATTCCTTCCAACTCACAGATGAGTTGACCTTTGGCTGAACCACTCTGCTGTCATTTTGGGACATTTTTCATTTTTCATTTATTTCAGGAGAAACTCTACCATCTTTACCTCTGGTACAGAGTGCTTCACATCTCAGGATGTCCCATCAAAAATATGCTACTTAATGTCAGTAACTGGACTTCCTAATTGTTATTTTGAGAATACACTGCTTTAATTGCTAAGCACTTTCTCATTCTAAAACAGATCTGGATACTGGTGTCTACAGACATGCTTGCACTTTATCTACTACCTCTCAAAATAACTTGATGCACAAATGTGCTCTGTGCCCCACAGGACTTGTAATTTGAATTGAATATTGAACACTAGAGGCAAATCAGAAGAAATAGGCTGAGAAAGGACTGGGTCACCGCAGTGGAGACGTATATCTACTTTTTTGCTACATACAACATTATTTTGCTCCTACTCAGGTAAAACATGCATGTGCAGGAGGCACCAAAGGGAACAGAAACATGGAAGAGTACTGGAAGTAAGAAAACATGGTGAAAACAATGTCAAAAGGAAATGATGATGACATCCACCACTGTGAGAAGAATATGCTGTGAAGTCAGATAAAAGAGTTTGCCTGTTTGAAGTCAGAGGTGTTGAGTAAATATACTTAATATGAGAGTGAGATGGAGCAGCAGTAAAATACTTGATAAACAGACAATACAAGCCACCTGGCACTTTAAAATCCTGTTATAATTACATTTATTTCACACTAATAATAAAATATGTAGAAATTATCTATATTATTTAGGCTTCTGATGTATCATTTGCAAAATCATGTAATACCCAAAAAGCTCTACCGTCACCATGTCATTTGAGAAGTAGCTTTTAGCATCGCCACGCATTGCTTTCACAGCTCGCATTATTAATGTGATCATCCTCTAACAGCTGTCTCATGAATCAACACAACCTGACTCCCTGGCAATAAAAGTGGTAATCCCGACCTGTCACCATTTCACCATCACCACCACAAATTTGGATATCATGTGCATGGCTGCTGTGCAGTGCTGTGCTGTGCAGACTGGTGTGGGGTGCATGTACGCTGTGTTTGTGATGGCAGAAAAGTTTGAATCAGTAAATCCATTCCGAGGAGACAGCAAGGAGGAGATTGCCACGAATGTATTCGTGTATTCACATGCAATGCTCCCCCGTCACACTAATTTCCTGTACATGAGCACAAAAGTCAAATACCTACAAGTATAGTAGAAAAAGGAGGCCTGTGGACTCTGTGCAATAGATGCAGTTTGACACAAAAGCACACGTTCTTTTTACTAGCAAGAACTAAACTTAAATCTTTCAAAGGATGCAGAAAATTAGCTCTGGTTGCTATTTCAAAAATACTATTGCTGGACTCCACAAAAATCTGCATTTTACAAATCTTTTTTGCAGGGAAATTAAGAGATACTCAGTGTGGAAAAAAAGGAAATGGAGACACTTAAGAATTTCTTAGAGGCAATGGAGAGGTCCTGAGGCAATAACATTTTTTTTTTTACATTTGGATGGAGAAAATACATAAACTTTTTTTTTTCCTCGCTGAGAGACTGTATGAGTTCTGGGAAAGCAAAAAATCTGGTTCAAGAATATTCACAAATTCTGAAGGTGCTAGGGATGAAGATTTTGCTATCTGTCCCTAGGATGGAGTGTCCTTTATGTCAACTGCTGTTGGTTTATTCCATTTTCATACTCAGTCCTCTGTCACTTACAGAGTGAAATAGTAGGTCATCCATATCAAGATTCCAAATTTTATTTATTCAGGAGCAGTTAGGTTTTATGATTTAAGACTCTTAATGGGTACTGGAAATTTTTGCAGAAGAAAGATGATTGATGAGTTGTAAGGAAATGTATTGCTTTATAGGCAATTTAGATTTTTTTGGTGGAAAAGGATCCAAATAATTAATATAATCCCCTACATGTAAAAATGGGGTTTGAAGTCAAGATATATGATACCCAGAGGTGTACAAACCTGCATATACTGACAGCTTTGTTCATAAAAAAACCCAAGCCAAGCTATTTTTACTGCATGAGCAGTACCCCAGAAGTACCCAGTTCCAAACAGACACCTTTTTTTGGAAAACAAACAATGGTGTTTGTTTGAGTCTATCGTAAAAAGAAAGGAAAGGAGAGAAGAGCAATGAAAGAAAAATGAGAAGACAGAGGCTTTCCCTGTCTCACATTACATACTCTCTTTTCCTTTCCTCCTCCCCCCAGCCAGCTAAAGCAACTGGCAGGTGCAGCATTGCTCTGCAGATGGACCAGGAGTGGCACACATGCAGTTATACATGCCTGGCACACTCGTATTTCCTTCTTTATATCACATGCCAGCTAGCCAGGCAGTAGCCAGATTTGAGAGGACATCCCCAACAGTTGTTGTGCATGGAGAGGAACCAGTCTACTGGCAGTGCACTATTAACCCTTCTCCAAAAATAGACTGTGCACTTAAGCCAGGGCAATAATTCTCATTTTCCCCCATTTTTTCACTGTCACACCTTCTTTGTCTCTCCTTTGTCATAACTACAGTGAACATCTTTTTGGATGGGACAAGTTGGTACAGGTGATTCTACAGCCCTGAATCCCTTGAAACTTTATAAACATTTGTTACTGTTCTTCCTTGTCTCCCAGTCTTAAATCATTTTTTTTTAGTTTGGGAGTGAGGGAGAATAAAGTTAGAAGGGGAGACCTAAATTTGCTCATAAACTAACTCACAGATCACATTTATAGAAGGTTTTTGACACCTAAAGATGCAACTAATTATTTGGTAGGATTTACAAAATCATAGATTGAGATTGAAGGATCAAAGTTTGTGTGAATCAGACAGAGTTACAAAATCATTGTTTCTAGGAACCTAAGTATTTTGTTAAATCTGGTGTGGTATCCTTACAGATGTGCCTATTTTGCTTAAAATCTCATACAGCACTCTTCTTAATTTCTGCCATTTCGAGGGTGGGAAAATTGCTGCTGTGTGCATCTGTAAAAATATCGTGTACTAGGTTGTGCTAACAAAGGCACTGGAAAACCAATGTCACCATCTCCCTGCTAAGTTCTCCATTCAGTGGAAATCCTGAGTGGTGGAGAATCAGTGGACCGATTCTCACAGCCACTCCACTCTCCACGAAGGACGTGACCAAGCAGAAAGGATGTGAATCCAGCAGGGATGTTCACAAGCATCTTAAACCAAACTCAGGTTCCCTCTATGTGGCATGCACTATTTGAAAAAATGAGTTCTCTCGCCAGAGAACATTTTAAGGAAATATCCCACCAAACAGGCTTCAGCCAGTCACCAGTGTCAATGCAGGTGAGATTCTGCTCAAAATACTTACCATTACAATTAAAAAAAAAAAAAACAAAAAAACAAAACAAAACCAAAAACCACACGAAGTTTGAACATAGTAATAAAAAAAAAATAAGAAAACAACTACAAAATTAGGTTCCCCTAAATCCTGACATTTATCACACAGTGGGATTTACTTTTACTGCAGTATTTAAAGGATTTCCTACTCTTAGACTTGGGAATACTGCAAATAGCACAGTAAATTTAACTACTATGAGCAGTAAATGTCAAGATTTTAATGGTGCCTACTGTATGCCATTTGGTTAGAGTCACCCATATGTGTCAACATGTAAGATCTGATTCTGCCTTCAGTTATGTCTGTGTAAACCAGGAGTAAGGGCACTTAGTTCAGGTGAGTTACCATCACGTGAAATCTATGTGAAATCAGAATCCAGATCTGATCTTATTTGGAAGAAAAGCATTGGTCTAAAACAATTCTTTCCAGAAAAAAAAAAAAATCCTTGTTGAAATCAAAGGACTGGGATGGGACATCAGTATCCAGCACACGGTTCCCTTTGCAGGAGTATTAGTCAAGTGGGCAGAGATTGGCAATCACTTGTTATGCATTTATGTTTCTTGCAGATACGAAATCCATGAGGGCAGAGCTGATACTCCTTCTGTCAGAATAAGACCCCACATCTACACATTATTAATTAGGGTATTAAACAAAAATAAATTAACTTCTCTGTATCCAGAGACTTTTTTTCCCTTCTTTTCCTTGAGTCTTGCAATACCCCAAACAGCATTCTTGTGCTTTAGAGAAGCTTCTGTAATACACCCTCTGATTTCTTCCCAGAAAGCAGCATAAAGCCATGGAGGATACTGCAATAATGTGGAAACAGGTGCCACAGGCTGTGGCTCCAGTTGTGAAAAAAGTGTGCTTAACTCTGCTTAACAGACCAAAACCTTACTGAACGACTGCTCTGTGAAGGCAAAGAATCTGCCTTTATACCAGAAGGGCTTTTTTAAAAAGCATTCTCTGAGGCCAACAATAAAGACAAGCCCCTTGCAGTTGACACTTGCAGAGTTGCCATGCAAAGCCACCAGCCCCTTCCTGCAGCCCCACACATTCTTATATCCTGCTGCCTCTCAAGCCAGCAGCCAGCAGCACGGACTCCCTGAGAGGCTTCCTTGGGACAATTCACCACAACAAATCTCCAGTCACAATAGGTAACAATATGGAAAATCATTATGAAGTACCTTAAACTTTTAAAACATGATGTGGCTTTTTCAGAGGTATAGTGCTTTCTGACATTAAAAAGTAGATGTTAGATGGAATCTTGAGATTTGATTCTGAGTAAAGGATTCCAAAGTTTTGGTACAGCTAACCACATTCTCTTAGACATACCCCACTTTTATTATCCAATAGAGGTTATTTCAGATCCTTCTATTTTCAGTCTGCCACACACTAAGTACTCATCATTTTATGACACATAGTTACATGGACTAAGATAATGGTAATTATATCTCATACTTCAAAGCAATTACCCGGTGAGGTGAGGAAGGGCTCCTTCTTCCACATTCCACAATAGAGTATTTGCAGCATGGAGTTATTCACCTTTCTGAGATGCATTAGCTATTGGTCAGAGTCAGAAGCAAGATACCAGATTTAATGGATTAAAGGTCTGATCCATTATCACACATCTTATAATTATCCAGAAGCATAAGTCTTTACAGTAATTAATCAGTGAGAGATTAGTGAATATTCCCAGTGGGAAGATACTAAGTCTGAGAAATAAGTGTAGTTTGGTGATGTCCTTAATTAGATATTGACTCATTATCCAGAATGGTTGTGTTTTTGGACATAATGGTCACATTCAAAAAAAAAAAAAAAAATCCTATTTTCTTGTAGTCCTTAAAGAATATAAGGCAATTATTCCAGAAATTTACATATGAACTCCAGATACTCTGTGCCTGGGGATTCTGTTTTCAGCTTCTCTGTAGGTATGGATATATTCTTGTAGCTGCTCTGGATGCAGCCAAAAAATGGAGGGGGTAGTTTGAGCAAGGTTGAGCAGCTATTCTGCTACTCTGACCCCCTTTTCACTAATCAGTGAAAAAGGGGTTTCCAGCCCTGTTATAGGGCCTGGACCAACCCACCAAAGCATGGAGGACAGGGGAGCCTCGGTGCCCATCAAAGGAAATCTGAAGGACCAGGGAAGAGATTATGAATATATGGGAGCAAGGAAAAATAAATCCCTGAATTTTGACTCCTAGCTGCTAAGATCTTGAAACTCCACATGAAGGTGCTCTGGGTTTTGTCCTCCTAATTGCCTTCATACCCAGCAGTTGACCTCTGTGAAACACCCTGGTCCTCATGTTCTGAGCACAACAGTCCTGCAAACAGCAGAAATGGGAGCCCAGTGAGACCTTACTAGTCTCTCTGTAGAGGTAGGTTTTTCTCCTTATTAGTTTTCTGTATCCTAACCCCATGCAAGGACTATTGCACTGGGTTAACTCAGCTTTGGCTTTCCTACTCTCAAGGACTGAGCAGAGAATCATCTGTGTCGATGCACAAATTCACAAAATCCCGTTTTTCATGCCAGCACATAGTGCCTATGAGGTGTCATTACTATTAGGTCTAGACATGAAGTGTGTGGCCTTTTCACAAAAAACAGAGGTGTTCAATCTTTTCTACCAATATCCTATTTCATATTAACTTTATTTGGGATTTTCACACAAGGCAACTCCAAAGGAAACAGGTTTTCATAAGATTTCACAGCCCCTAAGGAGACAGAGACTAGAAGCATGTCTCGAGCCTCCTCCACGCCTTGTCTCACTTGCAAAGAAACGGGACAACACTGTGATGAGGTCTGTTAAAGGCTCCCTCAGCTCTTTAGTCGCCTCCTCTCATTCCTGACATTGTGTCCCCTTCTGTGTGTGGCACCATCTCACATTTCCCATACTCCAAATAACTTCTCACTCCTCCCTCAACTCCTTCCTTTGAGGAACCTTCCTTCCTTTTTCTCCTCAACACTCAGCTCATCCCTCTTCCCCCCAAATGAGCTGTGAGTTTACTGGAACAGGGAATATGCTGTATTCACAAAGTACTCTATAAACATGTTTAATAACAATCTTTTTCAACCCTTGATCTTTCGTGGATGAATCCCACTTAATCCTCACTGAGATTTTTATGAATGGATTTTCCTTACCCTTTGAGCAACATCTTTTTGCTAATATTTTTATGTCAGCAACTAAGTGGGAGATAGACTGTAGCTGCTAAAAATAAAGAATAAAAGACAAAAAAACACTAATTACTCAGATCAAAACAAAATCTGGAGAAGTGAGTCATAACTCAAAAGAAAGGGAAAAATGTCTTGCTTTTCACTGGGAAACAAAAAAAAAAAAGAAATACAGAGAATTAAATTCGTGTCCTCCTCTTACACTTTAAGTTAACCAAACTAGATCATACTGCAGCTCTCACTTCTAGGCTGCAAGTAAGAAATGAAAGATGTCCCTAAAACATATACGAGTCACAAGGCAAGAAAGCCAAACAGCTTGAGCTTTACAAATGAAAGAGATGAAATTGCCACAGTATTAAATAAAAGGAAGAATTCAAAGCAAAGAACACAAACTACTTCTGACTATGTAAAGCCAATAAGATAGTACAACTGGTAGAAGGCTGGCTGCTTGTACACTGTGCCAGTTACTGAACTAGCATGCACCAAAATAATTTGTAAATAGATATCTTTTGCTTTGAGCTCTTATTTTAAGAAAAATTTCAGTAGCATGCAAGCTATAAATACTTCTGGATCCATCCTTGATGCAACTACACTGCAGTATTTGGAAATAAGTCTTTTATGTGTTATTTAGTGTTTCAACTGTGGAAAAATGCTTTCATTATACAGTAACTTAAATGTCTGAGATAATATTCATGGGTCAAATTCACAGACTATGTGAAGAATGATGTAAGATATATATGAAATTTGCCATATCTTACTCCTTCTGTAGATTTTCTTCATACAAATCAATTCTTTCTAAATTACTGATCATTGATTTAATAGCCTTTTATATGTATTTGCATGTATGTGGGCAATTTTTTTGCTACTGTCAAGTGTATTATCAGGTAAGTCTTATGTCCAAAACTGGTAAAAGATAGTATTGGATGACTTCAAAGTTGAAAAAGTTATCAACACCTGCCCATTAAAACATCAAAAGCAATCCATAATTTTTTAAAAAAACCACTTCTATTTATTATTTATTTAAAGGTTTATGGAATATGACAGTCTCAGAGAGGTGGGCTGAGATTAGCCCCTCAAGGAAAATAGTCCACATCTCACAGATTGGAGGAGAGGAGGATAACCACAGGCCAAATAAGCTCCCTTAGCACACAACAGCTATACCCAGCAGACCGTAACATGGACTACATTTTGTTTGTGGGCTATTTATACATGCCATTACTAGAGAGAGAAGTCTTTCACTTGCTGAATCTTAGTCTGCTATGCACTGAGTGCTTTAACTGCTATCATTACAAATGTTTACTCCTTCTCTAATGTATTATCAAATTGCACCAATTTTCATAATAAAACCTTTGCCCCCATATAAATACTTTATTCGTGCAAATTACAAAAAGTAGGAAGAATTAAATGTTGGGGATTTTTTAAGAGATTATATTTCACTGTGAAAGATCAAGGGCATAATCAATTTTACAAAAAAATGCTTCTGCAACCCAGCTTACACCCGTTGAAACCAGAGTTTGTTGCTTTCACTCTGCAATCACAAAACCTATCTTTAAAACGAACTTGGGGAGTGCTTTCCACATTGGTAGCTTAAATAGCAGGTACAGACATTCTCCCATCACTGAAAAAATACATCAGTCCTGATGCCCTCCCTATCCCTTAAGCTCTGTAAAGGATGATGGTTCTGTAGCAAAGAATCTCTAATGCTGCTTGAAGGCACAGTGTTCATTCCTGGTAACAGGATGGTCAGAGTCAAAGTCTGGAACTACAGAGAAGCTGGTCCAAAAGGGAGGGGTATAAAGACAGTGTTCAGATGAAAAGGCCAGCCTCAGAGGAAAGCATTATTAGTGATGTTTTGAAAGAGCAGAGAGGCTGAGAGTGAACACTGGCCAATCAGTTATATAGAAAGTAGCTGTATAAGATATACTCTCCAATGCATTAGTGGAGCAACTGAACAGTTGTTTATTAAATGATATTATGAACTCTCTGATCATAATCGCAGCTGCTACTTGTATCCCAGTGGACTAATATGCTCTGTTTTCCCTACTAAGGCACGTTTGGGACAATTGTAGGGGGACACACATGGGCGGGGAAAAATTGCAGTGAAAAAATGTGCCAGGATTCCACATTTCAAACAATATGTTACCAAATGTGATGAAATGAAAGATATTAATTTGGAAGTATGTTCCCTATTACAAGCAACTTATACAAGATGGAGTAGCTTCCTGTCTATATTGTGCAACAGATTTGCTCAGTAAAGGCTTAAAAAAAAAAAGTGTGTAGGATAGAGACCCATAAGTAAATGTCCTCAGCTGGGTGCCTTGGTCTTATTTACACATTCACATGAACACCAGGTACTACAGGTACTTCAAGAAAGTACAGATTTTGGACAAAGAAAGAGCTAACCTGGAAAAAAAAAAGGAGACCACAGCTGCCATTTGCACCTGCCGAGTGATATTCACATCTCATCATCTGATAAAGAAATAGTCACATCCCAACACAGTTCTCCCACACAAATCTCATTGTATTAGGTCCCTTATGTTTCACTAGCCATTACTGTATGCCCATATTTGTACATTCATGTGTCTAGCTGCAGTAGACATGGATTCTGGATCATTATTAGTTTTGAAAGGGTTTTTAATTTTAGAAAATGCAGTAGCAAAAAATATTGTCAGACTCATATTCCAATTTAAATATTAGAATGATGTCTCATTGTCTTTCAGTATAAAAAAATTAGAAGAGATTATGATTTTTTTTAAATGATGCTACTTTTATATGATATTGCAAAGAGAATAAGGCACTTTCCTTTAAACTGATTTCCAAAGCTATATCTGAGATCTATATCTGCTGTTTATGGATCACAACTAACTTTATAGTCATGTATAAACTGTACTTCTGAGTGCTGTAAGAGGTATCCCCTGTCTCACAATAAAAATATTATGGAACATTATATTTCCATATAGTAATGGCACTCTTATTTTACTAGTAGGAAAGGTATTGTACTAATTTAATTGAATAACATAAAAGTCTCACAAGCAAGATCAATATTTTATTTTCTCAACAGTTTTTGTCAATGAAGATTTAATTTCCCGTGCAGAGAAGGTGTTTGTATAGCTCGTGGATATAAATGGGGTGTGGTCCTTTCTGTGGAGCCCAGAGGCTTTGACTTCCCCACCTGCTCCAGTCCCACAAGGCCCTCAACACCAAAACACAAGTCTAGATGTCAGTAAGTAGAGGATTTATTTGCAACCCTATAAAAACTTATCCCTTGATCCAAAATCACATAAATTCTCTATGTTTTCATTTATGCCAGAACTTCAGCTTTCTGAAAGCTTATCTCTGTTGGTCAGGATGTGAAGATGAGAAAATATAAGCAGAATGGGTAAAAAAATAACCGCCTATTTCACAGGTTGACGTCAGAAAACAGAGGCTTCTGTAGAAGGTAAATATTGTCCTAATCTCTGTTGTAAATCTAGAATGGTTGTTTTGATCTTTTCTTAAATTGAATGCAATAATGCAGAAACACATGCAAGTTAGCTTAAACACAATAATGTTTAAAGACGATAAAATTAAAATGCTGCAAATCTGCAATTATAATCCAGAACCTTGGCAGAATGGACAGATATGTGAACTTCCCCTGACCCTAAAACCAAGTGCTACACGAGAGAAATTTTCAGTGGATCTGGGTCAGGTGCTGATGTTGCATGGAAGCAATTGGCAGTCTGGTGGCCAGAGCCAGGTTTCACAGTGAACTTCACATTTGCTCACAACCAAAACTCTCTGAAAATTCAAAGGTTGTAAATTAGAGACAGAACTTCACAAGTCTCTAATTAGACTATAATCTGTCCACAGAATAGATTTATTTACTGTTCTGTTAATCCTTACAGGCTTCTCATCTAAAGGACAAAAAATATCCTTTCCACCTGTACTTACAGCCTACTCCAGAAGTGACAACACAGCACCAGACATAGGTTTACCAGAATACTGCTGCCATAAGCAAGGAGAAATACTAAAACTCATCAAAGTGTTTTAAAAACAAAGTCAAAGATGTAAATTTCATTTTACAGCCTGAACGAAGAAAATAGTATTCTGAAGCAAGTGAGGTCTGATGGAGTTAGATGGGAAAACTACAGTCACTTTGGCCATTTCAGTGGATTGGCTCCTCAGGAGAAGACACTCCTACCTGTCAAAAAATGCAAATAATAAAAATTATTGTAATTATATACATAATTACTTCACACTTATCATTAATATCCAATGCTAATAAAGATGAAGCCTGAATATAATATTAAAATAATGTTGCCATTTACACCTCAACAGCATATTTGTTTATCATTCCTTTAATTTTAGAGCATACTTGTGACTCTGAAGGTGGAGATGTGAAAGGAGAGAAGGAGCAGTAGCTGAAGAGCATCTCCCTTCTGTGCCTTGTGGTACTGTGCTGGTTTGGGCTGGGATAGAGCTGGTTCTCTTCACAGTAGCTAGTGAGGTGCCACGCTCTGGATTGTACATGAAACAGAGAATAATACAGAGATGGTTTTGTTACTGCAGTGAGAGCCAAGGCCTTCTCCACTGCTCGCCCTACCCAGCAGCGAGGGGGCTGAGGGTGCACAGGAAGCTGAAGGGGACAGAGCCAGGGCAGCTGACCCCAAATGGCCAAAATGCTATTCTATGCCATATGGTGCCATGCTCAGCAGAGAAAAGCTGGGGAAAGAAGACAGTGGGTGCATGCATGGAGTGATGTGTTTGTCTTCCCTTACACCCGGGGCCCCATTTCAGCACAGCCCAGGGTCTGCCAGGCCACAGACCCCGCTGAGCCTGACTCCCTCCAGGGGCTGGTGGCCCAGCTGGGCACAGCCCCTTGGCCTGCCAGCCCTGGCAGCACCCTGGCATCCCTGTGTAACTCTCAGCTTGGCACGTCACTGGTGAGTAACTGGGGAACAAACGTGTCTCTTCCAGACCTGGTTTTCCTCCCCTACAATGCGCAAGTTTATAGAGCATGTCCAGGGCAAATTCTCCTGAATGAAGCATTTGATTTATGCAGGTACTAAGACATTTGCTGGTTCACAACACAATGACTATGTAAGTACAGTTAACTAACACCCCTACCTAAAAACCCTGCCTTTCCATTTTTATTCTTCATTTTTATCCTGACACATGACTCTCACGTTTGTTCAGGCCAGACAGAGGCATCTGTAAACTACCTTTGAGTTAATATGCACACAGATTCTCAACCTGGCTCTTAAAAACTCTTTATACCTATCCTCAAAGTTGTGTTTTTGTATTCCTGGACTTGATAAATAGCATGTGTGGTGAGGTGGGAAAGGTGTTCATAATTTCCAGCTGAAGTATTGCCTGGTGAAGTGTCAGCTTGGGTTACATAACTCATATATAAACAGACTTTTTGTGGCTGGTAGGAGAATAATTGGTTCACCTCTTCTATTCCCTATCTCACACAGCTGCATTGGCCTCTTATTTCATTATTCAGTAAAGCTTGCAATGACCACCACATTCTTTACAAAATAGCCTATATAACATTAAGAAAAATCTTGTAGATTAAGAAGATAAGGTCAGCATTTAAACCTCTAAAAACTTGTTAGGAAGATACAAAGTGTTTATTGGACAACTACATTCTTCTGAGGCTGGTCAAACCTGAACCTTCAAGGACACTACCATGGGAGAAAAGTCAGTGTGGAGTTGACTAGTAAAAAAACCCCAGGTACCTGACAGTAAGGATTTGTTTCTGGACTCTCATCCATTCTCTCCTAGATGGAGAGTAAAAATTACTCTTCAATGATAAATAAGCATGCTGTTATTTTATTTCTGCTTCTCACGTGGTCTTTCATAGGTGGATGGCTTCTTTCATTTTTCACAGAGTGTAAAATGAAGGCAATATCTATCTCTCCTCTTACTGGAGGTATGAAAGCTAGTTAGGGAATATGCAGAACATGTTTTGGGGATGAGCAACATTGAACACATGACTGATATATGCCTAGAAGCAACAGCAATATCAGTAGCAGTACTGATGGCATGAGAAGGAACATACCTGTGTAAAGTACACACATCTGCATCTAGACACATTCCTATGGTACTCTGGGTCTCCTCTCTTCAAGTGGGAAGTCTCTCCAGAAGAATGAAAGAGATTTTTTTGTCATTGAATCATCCCTCTGCTGCATCTCATTGAACAAGTCTTGTACCAGAATACACTGAAAAATCACAAGGAGGCAACTTCTTCAGGGTCTTTGTAAATACTACTGCTTACATTACCTGAATTTAAACCACAGTAAATTTTCTTACACCCATATTAAAAGAGAGGATAGAAAAATATCTCCTTCTGTTAACCTTCAGCTTAAAGCTTAATTCTCTCAAATATTGGAGAGAGCAAAATGAAATTGTACAAATGTCTGTGGAATAGGAAATGTAAACAGGAGATGTCTCTGAGGCCAAGCAAATATGTGGAAAACCCCAAAGTTTCCTGCATCATTTTCTTCTACTGAATAGCACATAGTATAGTTTGTAATAGGAAATTATTTTCTCGTTCAGATGTCCAATCAAAACTTAGTGTGAAGTCCCCCTACCCCAATTCCCCAACTGCATCATAGAGAGCAATATAATAAGGCCCCATTGACAAAAATATTCCTTGATTGCAAGGATCGTCGATATCCTGAAAATGAGTTTTCACAACACTAGAGGTGCACTTCAGCTCACTTTGCCAGGTGTTTGCATTGCAGTGATAATTTCCAGCACTGTGCTGGCTGCTGAATATGGCCCAAAATTGGAATCACCCCCATAGGAGTATTCAGATTGCATAGGAAAACCTGGGCAAAGAATAGAACAGACTACCATCACAAAGAACAGAGCAGCACACCCTGAATGCAAGCTGCATCAGAGCAAGCATGCAGGAGTCATTTTTACAGCTTTATAGCAGCAGAAGTTTCCATATTGATACACAGGAAAGCTCAGGGAGAATTGCAGAATCAAATGTCCTCTCTAGTTCAAATCTGTATTTTAGGGGACTCTGAGGTAAACACAGAGAGTGGCTCTTTCCTTTTCACTGGGGTGTTTCCACAAATGCTTCCCTCAATCTGAATCTCTCACTGTGCAGGAGTTCAATAGTGACTCTCCATCATACTAAGCAGCTGGTGAGTCTTGGTCTACAGTTTGCTAATGAAGGAAGATTTCCTCCATTCCTCACTGAAAGCACAGCCTTTCTTTGCTTTTCCTGTGTATGCAAAAGGAGAGTTAGAGAAACAGGCCAGAGAGAGAGGCTCAGCATACCATATACCATATATCATGGTATAAAGGACAGCAGTATCTGACCCCTCACAAAGCTCAGAGGTTCACATAGGCATGTGTGGCACTCCAGATGCTGTGCATGAAGCCATGCAAAGGTGGCAGTTCACACTTGCACTACGTGCAGGCTGCCCATCCAAAAAGCATCACATATGTGAAAATAGCTGCCACACACAGAAGCTACTGCCAGTTCCTCTACTCTGCTCTTCTTTGGTAATCACTGCTTCAGCTGTCCACAGTTTTAAAAGGGAAATGAGAGAGAAGACATTGCCCTAAATTTAGTGAAAAAAGGAAAATCCTGGTTCTGTGTGATGCTGTGAGGACACCAACAAAATTGCTCCTATTTGTAATTACTTTAGTGAGATGACTGTGCCAGAGTTCCAGAGAAAAAAGTACCACCTAAACAGACTTGCTCTTGGTATCAATTTATTGACAGAAGGTTGAATTTCTACTTTCTGCTGCCAATTATCCCTTACATAATCAAAATAATTTCTTCTTGATGTGATCATAACTGTTCAAAGTCAAGATGAGTAAAAGCAAACTGATTTCAGGCATCCTTCCTTACAATACCTGGTTTGAATGATAGGAAGCTTGATTTTCAGTAGCTACTTCTAAAAGTTTCCAAAAAGCAGAAGCTCTCAAGTTGAGCAAACCACAGTTGATGCTAAAAGTACTAGTCATGTTTGAAAATGTCAGCCCTTGTATGACAGGCAAACAAGGACCAGTTACAAATTATATCTGAAGTTTTTTTAAAAAATATTCATGATGCTAAAAAAGGCTTTAATTATTCATTAACTATTTTAAAGGAGTTGGGTCTTTTCACTGGTTTAATATGATTACTCCAGTTTTGGCAAAGACTTATTCCCTATTAAAGGCAAGGAGTCTTGGGCTTATTTGTGTGGGCAGCACAAACCCAGACTGCTTCCCATTCCCTAAGGCACAGCTATACTGCTGGTACAGCTCCCCTGCACCAGCTGCAGGAGCACTAATCCTCAAGCTGTCAGTGGAGCACAGACACCCCAGTGCTGTCCACCCCAAGAGCCCTGCAAGGAGAAGCTTGATCTGACTGGGTCTGCAGGTCGTGCGCTCTGGGAGCCGTATCCCGTTGCATAATGGAGCAGCACCGTATGTTTATGTACCAGACCTTCCTAAAAAAAAGTGAGCATTGCCCTTAATCACTGGTATTTATGATTCATAAAGAAATGGAAGGAATGTGAATAAGGAATATGTGATAAGAACAAAAGATGTCTGTGCCCACTGACATTGTTAGTAGAATCCTGCTGTCATTGCACTCCATTGGGACTGCAGGCCTGGCTTAATGCAGCCTGTTTGCAGCTGTGTCTGCTTTGGTTTCCTGAAAGAACTTGCAAGTCTAGCATGGTAACTTGTCATCTGCAAGCCAGGAGTTTTATTCACAGTTTGCTAGAAGCCACATTAAATAGCAACATTAGTCTGGAGATCAGCTTCTGCAGCAATGTTCTTATCCTTAAGCCTGTGCAGATGGGTGATTCCCTGTGTGCTTGCTTTAATGGCTGTGCTGCTGAAGACACTAATATCCTAAGACATATCTCTCCGGGGGGCTCTTGATATGAGAGTAAAATGAAATTTGTGTCCAGTTTGCCAGGGCCCCACTAGTGCCCTAACAGCAGGATGCTGTATTAGAAAGACACTCTTCACAGGTGCACCTTTCACAAAAAGACTGTCAGAAAAACCTGAAACACTGGCTTTATTTAACGAAGTTCATAAATAGCAAATTCTCCAAACAACTAGAAATATTTATGCTTCCTATATTCTTGGAGTTCAGGAATCTGCAGCTTTGTTACCAGTGCCGCCTGTGAGGTTATTGAGAAATTAATTCTACTGTCAATGTGTATAGACAGAGCTTTGCTATAAAAATGCACCCAAATACTATGTATTTTGTCTTCCTTTCCTCCCTCCGAGCACTGTGCTAACAATATGACTCTTTACTATCAGAGTAACTTGTGATTATGTAGTGATAAGCAATCCACACTCAATATGCCATCCT